>QKMX01045234.1:0-10654 GCA_003401595.1 Venustaconcha ellipsiformis
TGTGTGTGTGTGTGTGTGTGTGTGTGTGTGTAATATAATTGCATACTAGGACAATACATTCTGTTTTGTGCCGATTAAAAGTTAAGTGCCAAAACTGTAAAGATAAAGAATTACATAAAATAACTTTAAGAAGATAAAAGGTTAGCCTGATTCACTATGCTGTTTCTCCCATGATACTTAGCTCTAGGGAAATACCACAGGAATCTTGTAGTATAATTAAGGGGTTGATCATAACCATATCAGTTATTTATCTGTTTTTTTCCTCCGAAACATTACTTAAGTTGGGATGGGAGCTTATCAAGAGATATCTATAGTACTTATGACAGCATAATATCCATATAAAAATCAAGAGAGATATACTGTATATACTTAGGCAGTAATACTTGTATAGATAGTAATATGTGGGCCTCGTAGCTGGGCCTCATCAACTTGAGGCCCATTTGTGCTTAATGATGAGTTTTGACTACCTGATTTACATTTTTAATGTTAGCAATGAGGTCCATAAAAATAAAATCATTTTTAAAAGTTTCTCATTGGATAGGGTCAGTAACATACCACCAACACCAGGGTCTGTACTCTCAATTTATTCCTTTGCATATTTGCTGAAGGAGAAATAAGAACCAAAATAATTTACTTTGTGAGAATTTTAAATCTGCATGTGATATCGGAATAAAAAATTTGATAGTTTCAACATATTAAAGTTTGACTTCTCAATTTATTTTACTGCTGAAGTGCAAATATAAAGGAATCAGTATGACCATATCATAGATGTTATGAGAAATTGTGAAAGAACATAGCTCTGAAAGGTTATGGATTATACATATTTTGATGATATCATGTCAGAAACTTTGAGATCCGAGCAATAAGATAATTGTTTAGGTTTTTGCTTCCATAGCCCATTCTGAAGTGTTGCCGAAATGCTGTAGCAAAGATTTGAGTGGTGTCTGGAAGAGAATGGTCACAAAACATGATTCTTAATTTTGACAAATGTTCTTGCATATTTTTATTTAATCCACTGGAGTTTTGTGGCAGAAGGAAAATATGTCACTGGATCCTAGTATTCTGGGAATTCTGTAAGATTTTATAACATTATGAGCCATGAATCAGGAGGTCATTTGGTGTGCACTGAAATTTATTTGGCATAGGATATACTCTACAAACTAATATAATTCTTTTTAAATAGATCAAATTTCAGATGGAAACATTTATTCGTTTCTGGAAAATATTATAAAGTTATCATTACAAATGAGTCCTATATTAAAATTAATTTCTGGATATCTTCAAAAGTTTGATTGCAAGACAGCTATGATTTGGCAGGAGAAATATGGGTTATAGTGCTGCTTGACTGGTTACATTTGAGAGTACATTTGGATTTCAGGTCACAGACAACTGATATCCAGTCTATATTGTTGGTATGTTAAATACTGTATTTAAAAGAATGAAGGTTGTTGATTGGCTTTAGATAATTGCTGGAAAAAATTAATGTATCTTTTCAGAATATTAGCCCGTTTATCGGTAAATTGTACACAGTAGTGGGCTTTACCCTAAAACTTTTTTCATTTTATCACTATTGCCAGAGGAACTACAGCTTGCAAATCGGATAAATTTTCACAGGCCAGATTTTTGTAATGAACAACTACAAGGAGATTTTGCTGAAAACAAGCTGTGCATGATATGGCATAATCATGATTATTCAGCCATACCACAAAAGTATCGTAATTTTGGAATTGAATTTGATATTTGTGCCCAAAAGCGATTTAAAGTATGCATTTAATAATGAACATCAAAACCACAGTGTGGGAATATTATTATTATATAAGTATTAGCAATCTTCAATTGTCCATCAAGTCTGATGATGCAAGTTGTGCAGCCCACAGTGACTACACATGTGGCTCAGAGTCCAAACCTGGATGTTACAGGTTGGCCGTAAGAGTTCTGTAGACATGATGGTCTTGGATGTGCTGATTTTTTTCATGGCTGTGAGGCATTGGCTGTGGTCATACACCTCTAGTTTAACAGTCAGCTCTCGGCATCTACATCTGCATGGCTTTAATGATGAGCATATCTCTGATGTCTCTCTGCTTAGTGATGACCTAGTCTTATGCTTAGACCTTGGGTGCATTCACATTGTCTTATGTTTGTCTGCTTTTCTAAATATGGTGTTGGAGATCACATGACTGTGTTGAGCACATTTGTCCATGGGAAGCAGACTATCACTGTTAATTTTGCTGACCCCATGTTTTCCAATCACACCACTCAACTTAACTTGGCAAGATCAGCTTGTCATTGGTCAGAACAGAGGTGAGGAGAGTCCATTAGTCAGTATCAAACTGTTCCTTGGTTTCATCTGGGCATGTTTATGATGGTTGGGGGCCATAAGCACTTATGATTGTCAGGAAGCATTTGCCACTCAGAGGGAGGCAGAGTTTCATGAGTGATGCAGGTTGGTAGTCCCACTCCATGAATCCTAGTGTCCTCTTGTTCTGCTTTTCCTTTCCAGAAAAAGGTGTACCCACATCCTCCCCAGCGAGTGGGATCTCACTGATTGCTGCCACGTCAAAATTGTATTATGTTTGTCCTTTGGTAATAAAGGCTGTTCATCTTTGGGGTCTTGCCCACATGTCTCTGAGAGATTGGACATTCCATGCTCCTGTGTTAAATTTCCTCTGTCTCTTTGTTCTGCTATTTTGTACATTTCTACAGCATTGGAATATGATCTGCTGGTTGCAGTCAACTGGCCTGACTGTGAAGGCTGACAATGTTTAGGTCATCTTTCTAGATCACTCCCCACAAAGTGTGGCATTGTTGATCTAAAGCAGGTTGCAGAGTAACCCCAGATGCCACCAGACTTTTTAGCTGCCCTGGATACAGAGGAGAATGACCACTTGTCCAAGGGCTACTTACAGATAGTTTTGTGACTACTACTGCCAGTGGTCAACTCCACCTGTTGCTACATCACTCCCCAAAACCTGAGTAGGATAGCTTTCAAAGTAGGCAGGTCATTGCAAGGGTCGAGCCCACTCTTTAGGCCATGGGAGCCGGTTCCCAGAGGCACGAAGAATTGCTATAGCTTGAGACTCCATTGCAGTGGATGGCCATGACTTCTAATTTGCCTCATCAATGACCTCAGGGCTCCACAGCGCCTTAATGGTCCACCACAATTGGGTTGACTATGATCTCATCTGCCCAGTCGGTTGGATCAGACTTTATTTGGAAGGGTAGGCATGGCCCACTTTTTGACCCTAAGGTGGGGCAGTGGTTTGGTGTGATGCTAGGGCATGTCCACACACTGGTGGGCCTGTATGCCACACCACTAGGGCCCACAGTGCTGCTGCATGATCCCCTACA
This sequence comes from Venustaconcha ellipsiformis, assembly GCA_003401595.1. Classification (NCBI taxonomy): domain Eukaryota; kingdom Metazoa; phylum Mollusca; class Bivalvia; order Unionida; family Unionidae; genus Venustaconcha; species Venustaconcha ellipsiformis. The sequence continues at coordinate 3,349 of QKMX01045234.1, forward strand.
ATTTGAATGTTGCTGATCATTAGCCATATGAGAAGTACTGTTAGGAGGCATAACATTTTGGCATTGTAAATTAACATAAAATATGTACAAGACATTCAGTACTCTTTAATATTATCATGGCAGTTTTTAATATTGTAAGGACCCCCAAAAATGTGTGTTTCATATATTTTGACAATTTCCTTAGGTAGTTCATTTGTTTTTTTAAAAAGCATTATATATATTTAATGTGATTGTTTGCGATTTTGTTTTTAACAATAGGGAAAAAAAGTTCTTGGGTCAGCAAGGAGAAACTGGCTTGAGTGGGGCTAATGTCAGAAGTAGTATTACTAAAACAAAATTTCACTCACTTTGTACAGATTCAAGATAGTTCCTTTTTCAAACTGTCTGTTGAAATTTACCATTCTGATATTTAATTAAAGTGAGTTATGTATCTTAGCACTTGAATATTGAAATCTGCATTTGAATTTTGCTCGGTATGTAGTATAGAAAATTACCCTCCCCGACGGAGTGTTGTGAATAGATATTTGAACAACGCTGCAACAATTCAGTTATGTAAGCAGGTTTGTGAACTTGATGCTTTGTGTATGTTCTTTGAAGTCTGGTATAATTTTAAACTTCCCATTTTAATACAAATGGATCTTCCTTTAACAGCAGGGAAACACAAATTAACGACCATGTTTCATTGTCCCGTTATCAGCTACTGTAGTGTGACATTGGGCAAGGCACATTCTTCTACAAATATTGACTTGATACAACCTTCATGCATTGTAGTGCCAAAAACCAACATGCCACTCAGGAATAAGAAAAAAAACATATATACTCACTGACAAGTTGAGTCAAATTGCAAACTGTCAAGAACCAGAACTGCTGTCACATAATGTGGCAGCAAATCTGGCTCTATGCAGTTTGTTTGATGTAGTCAGGAGAGAACAGAACAGCAAACAGATCTGTCTTTTGTTTGTACAGATCTGTCTGTTGTTTGTTCTGCTGATGAGTCCTAATAACTAGCCTAGACTCAGATCTGCTGGAGCATTATGCAATGACAGATCTGAGTATGTGCACTTTGCAGTTGATTCAACTAATAATTGAGTATATATGGTACGTTATTTATATTTAAATCTTTTTTTTATAGTTATTGTCGTTTACATTCTGTCTTAGGTCATCTTAATTTGAAAAAAAAAATCTGATGTCTCCATAACCCCATACAGCCCTATTCATCGACTAAATCCAAAACAATATTTGATTTGTATCCAAGGACAGCAATTTTTGGTAACTTGATAATTTTAGCTATCCAGTTACAAGGATATGGGATAAATATATTGCACACCTGTAGACTGGTATAAGATTATTTTTTTTTTACATTCATATTTGTTCATAAATTGAATATGCGAAACAGTTTGAGACTTGAAAAAATAGAATTAAAGAGTCATTTTGTTAAACATAGGGAGCAAACTCAAAAAGATAAGATCTTTACTGAAAGCGTATGGTTTTGTTTGATCTGCTTGTGTTGAGTTAGTTGCATAGCTGAAAATTTTAATGTGCCTCAAATCTTGATTAAGTTATACTTATGTGTTCATATCATAAAAAATAGAAAAGTTAAAATTTCATTGCACTGTCAAATACATTTTTACGTGGTCTTGTGACCTGTAAAAATATTGAACAGCAGGTTAATTAAATGATTGTTTCTAATTAAAATTAAATTAAAATTACAGTTTAATTAAAATTCTACTGCAATTAAAATTTGAAATTGATTTGTACTGATAAGCTTTAATATCATTTCTGGAGCAGTGGTGTGGAAATTAATATAGACATATATGTGCATCTATTGGTTTCACTTTTTTATATCATCAGGGAAAATTTGTATCTAGTAATAAAGACTAAACTGTTTTTATAAGTTGGATTTATGTGATACAATTTGCCACTGTTTTCTTTTATTTGTATTGAATATACTCAAAAAATATATTTTTTCCACTACGCTTATCACATTTTGAAAGAAGTATATTTTTTCTGCTAAAATCTCTGTATCGGTGTTAAATTTTTTAACAATATGCATTTTGCTACAACACACAATCAATATATGATATGTTTTGATCTTCACATTTATGATAGGTTTAAATTTGGATGTCTCTTGCTTTCATTTAAACAGAATGAAACATTGCAATTCACAATATCAAGAAAGTGTAAAATGTTTATAAATTTAAATCATGAATTAAGGTAGAGAACAATTTTTTTAAAATAAAAGTTATGCTAAATTTTATTGGATATTATGCCAAATTTCTGTTTGTGTAAAGAATGGATATATGTGTTTGATATTGTTTAGATCATTAAATAAAGAGCGTATGAATAATAAACACAGCTAATTTATTAATGTACTTGCACTCATTAATTTTCATGAAAATTTAATACCAAGAATTAGGCACATATATAATTGCTTTAGGAGGGGTACAGTTATTAAAATTGTTGTCTTTGTCTGGCTTAAGTTGAAGATTTTATCATTATACTTGATTGAATTTCTTCACAGCTGACAGTAAGAATGCTTTTAGTTGACAATTGATATTATCTGCACTCTTTCACAACATTCAACAAGCGGGATCAACAAATGACATTTAGTAAGTTGGAAAAACTATTCAAAATCAATTTTGTTGGGAATTTCAGTTGTTTATGTGATAAGCTGTCTCTACACCGATGACAAATTATCCGCAGATCTGATTTTCAGATAATCTCTAACCAAATCATGTGGACTGTTAAATGGATAATGATAGACAAGTCTGTCATTCCAATGTCTTCAAAGGGAAGTTATGTGTTTAATGGAGATTAGTTTGCAGAGAGTGTGCTTGTATCCAAGCAGAGTTTTATAAATATCTGCATGGAGGAATTAAACTTAAAGTTGCAAATGGGCAAAAAAATTTGTGTTTATTATTTCTCAGTCACTATCGTATCCCCAGATATGGTGGAACGTGTTCATGTCAATGAATAGGCAATGATTGGAGGGGTTTGGGGAGCTGGCATTGAATTTAGTTAAGATACCACCAGAGAAAATCTGGATTTATTTAGGGAATGCAGTTAATATAACAAGCTTTGGCCTTATGTTTTTAGCAGTTTTTAACTTTTAACTTTTATCTTCTATTTTGAATATGCTTTTACAGAATATTAACACCATATCTGTTCATCTTTTGTCTACTGGTGCTGTATGTTTATGTTTCTTTTGAAAGGTTTGTCTTTCTGACATTTTTCTAGTAGCTGTTTTTTATTACAATTTTAAAATTTAAATTTCAGTTGGTTCATTGTAGTCAGTAATGTGCTGACATATCATGTATCCTTATAAATAAATGTACATACAGTTTCCACATATTTTGTTGAACTTTTGAAAAAGAACATAAAAATGGTAGGTCATTGCAACATTGAAGCATTCTATATCTTATTTTTTATGTTGTAATACCTTAGCCAAACCTTTTGTGCCCCTTTTTCATTGGGATCATTGAGTAATAAGCATTCTTGAATCAGCTGTGTATCTTTTTTGACCTTCTTAACAAATATGTAAATGCTTGCATATGTGTACTTGTTTTGGCTTAACAGATGCACCAGTCATGAATGCATTACAGATTAATAGTGGTAATTCAGAGTCATGGTCCAAATCTGTAATGTAGCTCGTATCATATGGTGATTCAGTGATAGTTAAAAGCCATGGTCCAAATCTGGAATGTAGCTCGTGTCATATGGTGATTCAGTGATAGTTAAAAGCCATGGTCCAAATCTGGAATGTAGCTCATGTCATATGGCAATTCAGTGGTAGTTAAAAGTCATGGTCTAAATCTGGAATGTAGCTCTTGTCATATGGCGATTCAGTGGTAGTTAAGGGCAGTGGCCCAAATCTATCTCTATCTCTCTCATTTTAACAAAACAAAATATGATGAAATTAAAATTATATATTTAATTTACATAAACATAAATGATAGTTATATTTTGTTTATTCCCAATACCCCTGAGACCTACAATCATGGGCCTTTTGATCCTTGATGCTATGCCGTGGGTTAACACATAGCATGACCAGCCTTTCCAGACCCCAACTGCCACACTATTACTGTATGTTTTCTGGCATTTTGTTTTTTTTTTCCCAGAACACTCATACACACTATCATTAAATTTTTCATTGTTCTCACTGCATTGTGGTTCTGTACATGACATGGTTAGCAACTATGGACCCCAACTACCTCCTTGTAAAAAGGAAGATCCATGCATAAAAAAATTCTTTAAATGCATGTATTGACTTATATGCTGTATAACTGTTCTTCCTTTGAAGACTGGTCCATGTGAATCGGTATTGAAAGTTATTATGAAGCTGTCATTATACAACAATACAGACCTATAATTACGTATCAAATGTCAGGCCATTTTCCAGACAACATATATGTTAATTTCAGTAATAGCTTTATCTTCATACTGTCACCCAGAGGGCTCGGTAGTTATAATCATTTGTGTTTTTTTTTTTTTAAATAAGTAGAAGCTTTTAGAATGGAAGTCTGTGATAATATGTTTTATATTCTAAATAATGCTGACAGTATAAAGTTCAATTGAAGCTTTGTAAACTTTGTAAATTCATTTTAAATTTTAAAGAATTGTGCAGTGCCATTTAGAGGAAAAAATGACAGTGGTCTTTGTCTGATTGAAGCCTTGAATTTTGCATTGAATTCAGCAGGTGGATTACAGTGTTCCCACATAATTACGCTGTTTATAAAAGTCATTAAAAGGGACCTGGGTGGTGAGGGAATGATATTGCAAGGGATGTTCCAACCTCATTGGTGGATCAAATTGTAAAAATGGAATAAGATCTCAGGTCACATTGAATTTGGTTTTCATGAGGCATAGTAAAGTTAAATCAATTATGTTCTATTGATGGTGTCAGAATTGGACCAAGTTAATGGGAGCAGAAATGGACCAATTAAATGAGAGCAGAAATGGACCAATTCAATGCTACTTCTTATGATGTCTTGTTGACCGTGAATGGAAATGGTGCCAATCTGATATCCAAAATGGCCGCAATGGCAGCCATTTTGAATATCCTGTTATTGCTACTCCTCTTAACTGGAAAGTAATTTTGATAATGGGATGTTCATCAGAAAAGTACTTAGAGTGTTTTGTTGGTCCTAAATGAAAATGATGCAAGTTGACCAACAGTGTGGCCACCATGGTGGTCATCTTGAAAATATATTTATATCTAAATGGATGGCCATATCAACAAGGGTTTTTTTTGCCAAAAGTCCTCTTATGATGCATAGAGAACTCTAAATAAAAATGGTGAAAATCAGATAACCAGCATGACTTCTTCTCCTGAATGGATGGTGAAATTGACATGGAATTTTCATTAAGACTTCTAATGATATATATTTTGTCCGAAATAAAAATAGTGCCAATCTGACATCCAGTATGTCAATTACAGCAGCTAATTTCAAAATCTCTTTTTAAAAAATAAAATCAGAGCTGCTTTCAACAGCTAAAAGGAAGAAATGTTCATATCTTGAATACCTGGAAAATTGTTGGTCAGTAGAGTGTCTGTCCCTGCATGGAACTCTTGTGATTTGTTTTATTTAAAGTTTTAAATGTATTGAATACTGTGCATAACAGATGTATTTTGTAATGAATGTCATAAACCTGAAGAGTGATTAGGGTGTGTTTTTAATAGATGGATATAAGATAATTACAGCACTCTCTCACTATAAGGTCCCTCATTGTCAAACAGTTCCTCTTATGAGGTAAATATGCTCATTGATTTTAATTCATTGTTACTAAAACTATGCCCAATGTGATTAATTATTAACGGCATTCTCAATTTAAGGCAGTATTCACTGTAGCATTATAATGAGAGAATACTGTATGATGTACCTCATTATAAGGTGTTCCAGTTGACATTATAATGAGGGATTATTGTGTTGTGTACCTCATTATAAAGGTTTCACTATAAGATGTTATATTTAATTATTTCATTGATAATATTTTTGTAATATGGGAGTACTTATGTACTTGGATATAAGGAGGTCGTATTATAGGGCAGTATACTCAAGCTTGTACTGATAACATTATAAAAAGGGTATACTGTATAATGTAATTAATTATGAGGTGGTACACTTTTAAGTTCCCATGAATAACATTACAAAAAGGAAGTAGTGCAGGATGTGTTCCATTAAAAGGTGGTCGTATTATAAGGATGTATACTCTGATAGACATAATCAGCATTGTAATGAGGTAATACTGTTTTATGCACCTCATTATAAGGTAGTGTTTTGATATGGTGGCATATTCCATGCATCACATTATAGTGAGGGAGTACTTATGATATGCTATATTATAAGGTGGTATCACTATGGCAACACATCTCATGGACATTATTATAATGAAGGATTACTTATCATGTACTTCATTGTAAGGCAGTGCTAATATATTGCATTATATTCTGTGATTCCCATGATGATTTTTATAACAAGGGTTTACTGTATAATGTACGTTTTTATAAGGCAACCTCACTATATTGTGGTATGTTCCATGACTCAATTGGGTAGCATTAGCAGTACTGTATAATGAACTGTGGCTATAATCATGAGAATGCATTAAATATGTGGACATTTTTTGCTTAAATATTGTCAGACATGCTGGAAAGGTAATATTTATCTGGTAAACACCAGTCTTAAGCTGTTGTCTTTTTTTTTTGTGAAGAGCTTCTCAATTGAATTGATTTTAATTTAAACATCAGTGGTGCCGCTGCTTGTCATTGTAAGGTGTTGTGCAAACTATCATAGTTTGCTGCTGAGGTCACATTTACCAATATAAGGTCTTTTTCTTGTCTAAACATTAATGCTAGCTGATTCTAATTAGTCACAATGGTGCATGTACTGGGACCAACAAATCTATATCCAGTAGATGAAGATTTTGATCATGATGATAATAAGATAAGGTTCTTTTCATTTTACACAAAATAGATTACACAGTGTAACCAACTTATTACCTATGTTAAGGTGTGGATGACCTAGATAATTTTGAAGATCACAATTTATCATGATAATAGCCCTTTGTAACCCGATATGTCTATTCATGGCAATTGACTTGGTCCATATGATAATTTGAATAGGAGAACAAACTTGAGTGTTAATGAATAATTTGTGCCAAGTACTTTGAGAGATGGCAATGAATTTATTACTCCATGCTGAATAGAAGTCACAATGCTTCCTCTCTGTATAATTATTCCTGTAAGCAGTTAGGAAGAACTAGAAGTGTTATTAGTGACACCACTGTAAACAGAGGCAATTGTGTTAAA
>QKMX01045245.1:0-12217 GCA_003401595.1 Venustaconcha ellipsiformis
GATGATTTCAAAATGCAACATAAAATATGTCTGAAGACTTTATGTTACAACAGGAATACAAGAAATAAGAATTGCTCCAAATAGAAGAAGAAAAAATTATTACTCAGTTCTCTCCATATATACGCCTTCAAGAGTCAATTTTAACTGTAGTAGTAGATATATGTGGGGAGTATTATTAGCCCCTATTTGAATTTGGATTTGCCTCCTCACGATCCCCCTCCCCCGACTAGTCTAAACAAATATGAAAATAACTTTGCTGAGGCAACAGCGTCGATTTCATTACATTACCAGTTACCTCGAACTCGAGGACCTATCAAGGAAATCATTATCGTCGTCAAAAATATGGCTTGGCTCAAAAACTCCCCCTTATATCTACTACTGTGATTTTTGTTCTATATTTCACTTAAAATTTTACATAGTCATCTGCATAAAATTTTATATTAAAGATATGAAATATAAGAAATGAGTTATTACAGCAAGCCATAACCAGTTGTTGGTTTTAATGTCACAAATAAGGGCAAAACCGTTGCCCTTGATTAAAGATGCTTTGAGATATATTGATACACTATTTCAGATAATTGTAATGGCAAATGCTATTCCTATTACTTTTCAGTTATTGTCACAGTTAAATCCGCCGTTTTTTTATAAATTTTATTTGATATTCTGAAAGATGAAATAATTCTTGACTATTGTAAAACTCTTGATAAATATCATCAAAATTCCATCTTGTTCATTAGCGAATCGGTGTCAGTACAAAACAATTCTGCATCAGGCTACTTTACATTAACAAAATCATAGTAGAACCAATACATTAACTTCTTTGATATCTCAAGTACTGTCATACCAACATAAACTAACTTGTTCAATCTTAAGTTTGTCTTTCATCGTTGAACAGTTACCAGATTTGCATTAAATATTTTCATACTAATAAAATCATCAGATGCAACAAGTTTATTAATACGTTCCATGTTATTAATACTGTCACAATTGACTCGTTTTCTGATATTTTCCATAGTCTTGCTGACTACGCTGTCGTTTGTAAGCTTGACAATTTGTTTTTAAATTCTATTGTTGCAACTGCTCTTCAGCTAGTATTAACGTCGATATAATCTTTCATACAACATGATTGATTAAATTTTAGAACTCGATGAGACCTTGATAAAGTGGCTGTTTTAGATTTATGTAATATAAAACATCTCCGTGTGTTACGCAGAATAGGAACTAGTTTTAGAACAACAGTTGTTTACGAAAGATTTACAATGCGAACAATTTTGTTGTTTATCTGATAATAAACTGTAATAGATCAGCATTGATTCTGGACAAAATGGATAATCATTATGCTTATCATGAAGCTTAACAAGATCAACATAATGACTAATATCATCTGTTATGGTTCTATCAGTTTCATCAAAAACTGGTTTTCACTGATCCATCTGAAAGCACCAAATGGCATAGACTCAGACATGTCATACTCATAAAGATTTTTGCTGTCAAGATACGCTATAAAACTTTATGGCGCGATATTATTATAGTCGTGTAAATATTTATTATTAGCCTTCACATATCTTTTTGTTATGACGCTTATTCCTACTCTTATTCCATGTTCGATGAAACAGAACATGTCCTGGTCTGTTAATAGTTCTTGTTTTATTTTCTATGTTTAAGTAATGCATTCCAGCTTAGTCCCAGTGCAGAGTAGTACCAAGCCGGGTCACGTGCGTAGTTACCAGCACTGACATCTCTGAAATTTTCAAATATATCTGTGAGCTGCAACACATCTGATAAAAGTCATGATAATCATCGAAGTTGTTGCAGCTGAATGAGTCCCATTTCGATTTAGCACAAGCATAATCATCAGCACTAACATTTGCAAGATTTAACCGAGAATAAAATTTATCTTTGTCAGGTAAACTTATTCATCAAATTTTTTTTTATCCCAATTATCAAAACACTCTTAAGGAAAAATTCATTTTCATGTCATCAAGCTTAACTTGTCACAGAAATATTAAACTTACCACATCCTTTTACAAGCTCGTTCAACGATGGTGCCATAAACTGAAGACTATTAATAAATCTTAACTTTGCCGAGCGTTACTAACATATACTTGTCAGTGTTATTAGGAATACATTTTATTTTATTGTTAATTTTAGGATAGTTTATTATATCCTGCTTGCGAAATGCTTTAGCTATAACATGAGAATCATGACTATGAAAATTGTGAAAGACAACAGGAACAAAATCTGGTGCAGTATATTTTAAATTACATTTGTTCTGTGCTGGACCATTAATACTTGCCAGTAATACGACAGTGATCTTTCACATGATCTTGAGACGCAAGGGCCTGCTCACAAATATGGCATTTTTTTTTTTACAGCAGCAGCAGCAAAATCGGCTTCATTTATTGTCAGTGGTTTAATTGCTGTTGTCTTAGCTAGTAACATTAGAGTGAAATCAATCTCATTGATAAGATTTTTTAGAAGCCAAACAGCAGGATATGCTCCATGATAAATTTAATTTTGATAAATGTGTATCAGCAACACAGAAAATTTTATATGCTAATCCACAAGGAATATGTTCTTTAAATTTTTTGTCGAAGGCTTATCAGGGTTATTTTCTTCTAGCACTGAAAGTAAATTAGGCTCGCAATCTGTAAGTAACAAAAGGCACTTTCATTTTTTGTCTGTAATTTTTAAATTATTTTTTTCGTCTTCGTCATACATAGATTTCCGCTGTATGTCTGAGCAATACTCAGAATGTCGATCAAGTATTTGCTGGGACTTACAGCCATTAAAGCATCTGACAGAAATATTTCTTTTCTTTTTGCTTGTTGTTCTGACCTCCAACTGGCCCGTTAAAGTTTTATATCCACGTGTAATGATTTTTATGAAGCAATAAATTTATTGTTGCTTTTGCTGCTCAATCACTGATGTATCTTGGATATATCTTATGTAATGCAGCATCGACACCAAGCACGTTAATACATGCTGTTAACAGGAGATTGTTTTGTTTTTCAAATTTTGGAATTTGATTCTCAGTAACAGGAAAGTCAATCCCGCTAAGCTTACACTGTTAACGTGACAAATATAATTCAATACTTGATAAGGATGATATTGTGTTGGAAATAGCGCCAAGAATATAGCCCACTGAAAGCACTTGTTTTTGCCGCTATTTTTGACTTTCACACAACATTGTGAGTTTATTTTAGTTGACAGCTCAGCATACGAGCTAGATCGCAATGGACTATACTTCATAGTGTGAAATAATATTTCTGTTATTTTTTTTTAAATCTCCAGGTTGATCCTGATATACTCAAAAATGTTGTTCCTTTTTTTCCTGAAATAATTTATCTTACAACGACATCAAATCTATCCCAGTTAAAAATCGACGAGATCTTGATGTAATATAAGCATCAGTAAATTCATTGCATTGCTGGTGTTGGGATTTTTCTGTCAGTGAAGCTTGCTGCAGAGATTTTTTAATCCCCAAAGAGATATGTAGCTTAGAAAACAACATTAAATTGTACTATTATTTTCAGACTCTTGTGCACGGCAAGCTCAGATTAAATTGTTGGCAGAAGTAGATGATATAAATTGTGGCAGTGAACTTTGCTAGTAAAGTTTATTATCAAACCTCCAGCTTTAATGGAACCGAGCGAATGTTGCATTTTTTAGACTCAGCTTTCTGTTAAGAATAAACTTTGCTTTGCAATATCAGCAAGTTTCAACATGGCTGAATCTATTGTTTTATATTGATCTAATAGTACGATATGAAAAGGTTAATAAGAGATTTTAAATTGCCATAAAATAATTACATCATATTTGTATCAGATGCCTATTATCTTGATCTACCTCTCAAGGTGCCAGGAAATATTCTGGGTTATCCTAGACATAACCTCTTTGCTGGCAATGAACTTTGCATTGTGATAAACATCAAGACAGAACATTCGATCAGTTTTAACTCCAGCGGGTTATAATATTCGAGTGAATTGTGAAGATGATGCTGAGCATAAGGAAATGTTTTAGCATGAATTTATTTGAACGTTGTTTAACGACGACATTCCAACGGGGATGCGTTTTATGTGAATGAAAGTGTTTATGATAATAATATCGAAAATTTATCTTTGCAAGACGAGTTTCAGCGTCATCATGTCTGCGATCTATATGAAACAAATGATAGAGATATGATAAGATATATTAAAACAAAGAAAGTTGTTGGTTATATTAAAAATAATAGCTATTTAAGTGTAAGTGTTAGAGGACGTAATACTAACCAAGTTAAATAGTAATGTCATAGGTTCGCGTTTTAGGTATTTCATGGCATTATTTCAAGTGGCTTAGTTATTGGTTATCTTAAATATTAAAACTGATAACCGGCTGAAGAACTTGGACATTGTTAAACAACAAGAGAATACTAGACAAGGTAGGAGAGGTGGTGTTAATTTTAGACAACCAATTCATCCTCTTGTAGCAACTAGTTCTTTACAGGTAAAGAAATGCCATTTCCATCAATCTATGCAGCATCAAAACATTTAACTCCGATTCGAAATCAATCAAATTTATTGTAGATGGTACTACAAAAATCTGCCTTCTCAAGATCTAGATAAAATCATATTTCGAATTACGAATCACCTGCTGTTTAGTAAAACAGCTACATCAACAATTGACATACATGTTTAAAGTTTCCTCGTCGTATTCAACTAGGATATTGCATTATTAACTTCAACATTGCTGAGCAAGATAAAATTATTATTTTTTCGTTCTACTTCACAACGTTGTCGCCGCGAAATAGGTTTGTGATTTTCAGCACATTTACTTTGAGTAACAAATTTATATATTATTTTAATAAAAAGCACAGAATTGCAGTTTATTCACAGATCAGTTTTCAGAAAGCTTTGATATCTTTCCTTGTCAAACAACAGTGGGCCCATTTTATAACAGTATCCCTGTCATATAGACTCTTTTGGTACTTCTCAAGTTCGGATACCTCAGAATCTATTAGTAGCACATTAAACGCCAAGTAAGGATCATATTTAACGATAAAATTCACATATTTTTTCTGTTTTTTTGTTTCATTGCTAATAAATAGCTTGACAGCGTCAAGTAGCAGGCTCATATTTAAGATTTTATTTCTGAAAATACTTCTTATTTTTTCCGTCATTTTATTAAGGTAATTATATTAGTTTTTTAAAAAAATAAGATGTCACTAATTAAAATGTCAGATCTTTACTCTGATCTCTATTGTGATACTGCAGAGAGCAAGCACTCCGAGTGTGAATTACATCAGGATTTGAAGAATCAAGATGCAAAACATCAGGATTCGAAGAATCTCAAGTTCGATCTAGAAAGTATCTGTTTCCTGTCGTCGAGGATAAATTTGCCAATGAACCAGGTATACTACCTCAAGATGAACATATTTATGTCGCAGCAAAATCACGGTACAATGTAAAATATCTTTTTGCTAAAAAGATTAAAAGTTTCATTTTACTATATCCAAGTATCAGATATTTTTGGGAGTTGGTAAAGCCGCTCATAAATCGTGGACAGCTACAAGTTTATGGTTTTCAAAAAATTGATTTTCTGTTTGTTAAGATTTTTAACCTGATGGGAGAGTGCGAGCTCTCCGCACTAACAGCAACGCAAAGACAATATTTGATATCATTGTGCGGACCAGCGAAATATGTCTGTCCTTTTTGAAATATGAAGTGATTTACAGTGCCTTTTTTAATCATTAGTCTGTTATTTTTTAGTTGTTTCCGTGGTTTCGTCTGCATTTTCTGTTTCCTGCACTTGATGAAATACGTAGTCATATTTTATATTTGCTTGTTAGATAAAATTGCGATTTTGTCGTTTTCCAAGCTCAGTTTAGGTGTAAATTGTAATATAAATTTCAGAAAATCACCCATTCATGTAGCGGACTGCTTTGCACAGTCCTTTGGACTGGGACATTTGTTTGATAAAACATAACACAATAATATCCACAAGCTGCAGTTCCAACTGGCTGAAGTTGATTAGAGGAGTATTGTTTGTAGTTTTTAGATGCCAAAACGTAGTGTTTGATAACATCACTTGGTGGCAGACCAAACGAATCAAAATAGTTGTTGTTTTAAAGCGCTACCCAATGTGCAACCAATCCGTCATTAAAATTCTGAATATATATAACACAACTGGCGATCTAGGCCGGTCAGCCGAGAGCAAAGCTCTCCGGGTTGAGACGCTAACTTGTCTTTAGAAAATACTCTTCGAAATCCGTTGATATCTTTCAGTTTATCTAGAATCTCTAAGTTGTTTAACAGAGCTACTTCCGAGTTCCAGGTATCATTAGTCCTTTCCCACGTCCTATTCCCAGTAGATTCGGAAGCAGACTTCTAGCTATTCCGGCTAGCAGTGGACTGATGAATCTATCTTGGACCACTTTGCAGTTCGTCTTTGAGCCACTTTTGCTTCATCTGTTTTTTAGTAGTTGCTTTAAGTTTCATTGCTGTTTTACGTTTCGCAGGCATTTTTTAAAATTACAGTTGTAAGACAGAATCACTAGATTACTAGCTGTTTGATATCTTGAAACAGCCCTTTTTGTCCCCCAGATATCGCACCTGACTCGCAGCTAAACCTAATGTTCTTAGTACTGGCAATAATTTCGGTAGTACCGTTTTTGCAGTAGTTGCTAGTGCATGTCCCAGAAATTCTCCACTTATTTCTTTACTTAGAGCAAGTGCAGTAACTTGTGCTGCTGATAAATTCAAAATAAATGGTTTGTGTTGCTGCATTTTATTGATTTGTCTTTGTGTTTGCATCAGTTTTCCTGGCAGAACGCATTGCGTTCCGAAACCTATCTTCAATGAAACAAACTGTCATTCAACGATAGCTTTTGTTAGTTTTTTTTTTAACTTGTCCAAGCGATAAGTTTATTTCGTGTATAATATATTTCATTTTGTATTTTATTTTATTTTTTTTTATTTGATAAAATTTAACCTTTATTAAAAACCAGCACATTCTGCCACTTACTCAAAATCAATACACGCCTGCTGTAAAGTACAAAATCACCTCACACATGGATAGTCTTTCTATCTTCTGCAGAATCTATCGTTAAGAATCTATCAGATAGAATTACCGCATATGCGTAATAATTAACACCTGGAACACCTCCTATTGTCCATTTAACCTCAATATTTAAAGTTGATCCAATAGCTAGTTTGGAGTGTTTTGATACATCAAAGTGAAATATCCGATAAAATATTCGAAGCTCTTCGAATCCTGATGCTTTTGCATTGCTTCCATAAGATTCATGTAAGCTCTAGATACATTTCTAATAGCTAATGTTGCAACATCAGATGCAAAATCACATTTGATTCCTCATTCTGGATATTGTTTAGAATTTATTCTGACAAATAATTATCTGACATCTGGACTATCGAAAACAATTGTTTTGTGGTTGAGTATTACGTCGGTCTTATCGCTGACACACAATAGATACGTGTCTTAATAACTTCGCTTCGTGCTATTGTCAATCTCCAAGTGTTGTCCGCTGAATTTGGTACTGTGGTTTGATAATCTTGTTTTGTTCAAAGTATATATTTTTGTAAACGTGGTCAACATCTCCTCAAGTCCGATTGTTTTATCGATAGATGGAACAATTCGTGGCATTCAAAGAGCCAAATATGAAATTTCAAACTGTTATATAGCAGTACCTGCAGCTCTCATCAGACAGTTGTTTTCATCAGCTCGATCGAGAATAAGAGTATGTTTGATACCACGGAAAACTTTGTTATAGTCTCTTCAAAAAGCGGCAGCATAATTGTTATTTGTCTTGAGCTAATTGATAACGCTCGTCGTTTAGCATATCCCTCATTACATATTATATTTCTAGTAATCATTATTATGTTTACGATGTCTAGCATTGCAGTTGCATCACCTGCTGAGGTAACACCAAGAATATTACACGCGGCAGTCAACGAGGCAAATAAGCTGGGCATATGAACCTTACAACAGCAGAATCTGCAACTGCATCTGGTGCATTAGTTCCAATTGTTGCAGCATTAGCGATGAAAAAGTTTCTAACAATTATAAGACTAGCACCAGCATCAGCACAGGATATGATTGTGGCGTTATACATAAAACTATCCGTTGCAAAAACTCCAGTTTCAGTATCTTTAAACTACATAATATTTTTTGCGACTGACTTCGAGTAATCTTTACTAAAAGACATATGGTTAAGAATAGTACTTGCTACTGGCAAATGCATAGAAATATCTTCTACTGCTTGATTAGCTACTTGATATCTTGCGCTTTTAAAATTTTTGCAGCTGAAATATCATCATCAGCTGTAGACATTGTACCTCGTACTTCAAGTACGGCTGTATGCGGCAAGAAAAACACGTCTTCGTCACTTGTGTTAGGCTCGTTTGAATTTTGATCAAGATACTCAACAAACTCAAATTCTGTTGTTGAATTATCTACTTTTTATTTCCTCGTTACGGTCAAGGTAATTTCTGACCGAAATTCTTTATCTGTTATTGATAGACAAAATCTCGTGCGTTTTACAATAAATCGCGGCAATACTGGACCACGTTAGAATTAGAGGTGTCTCTGGTGATTTTATTTTTGTTATTAATTTTCTGATGATTTCTTCGCATTTTGTTGTTGTTTTTATCAACGCCGTGGCTGTTTCTGTTGTTGGTGCTATTTCAGAAAGAACTTGTTTTATATCCCTATCGATTGTGATAGGTGGAGTGGCTAGGATGCTCTGCACCCTCGTTCTGCCCTTTAGCTGATCAACAATCTTTTGTCCTACTGCAGTGCACGCGACAGATGCGGCTTCAATGGCAAAAGCTTTTGATGCGTCTAACACAATAGGTGCTGCTTTATTTGCAATTCCAGGTACATTTTCAGGTATTTTAAAGAATATATTTCTGAAGAAACCTATAATTTTCTACGATACATTTTTCGTCGTTTCATTTTATTATACAAAACGGATAAAATTTATCTGACCAAACTCAAGTGCAGATAATGCTACAATTTCGTTATTGAGATTTACCTGTCGTCCTGATTGATCAGTTAGCCTAATCGTGATAGAAGATCTTAGATTTTCGACACTAACCGGATAGTAGATTATTTGCCGTGGAGTTACTTGCATAAAGAAAATCTGGTGGAACATCAGGAGAAAAACTATAAATAGTTTGTTCTTGACTGCTACGTCTGTATACGATCCACTGGCAAACAGTTTACTAAAATTGTATTGATATCTGTGATGTTGACTGTTGATTCTCCATCATACCGTATTGTTGCAACTGTTGCAGATCCATATTGTTCTTTATTAAATCTGAGCAATGACCTTTTTGTATCTTTCTTAGTGAGATCATCGACGAACAGGTTGTTTTTCAGAGTTATTCTTGATCGCAACGTGATATAGTTTGGAATAAGCTCAAAATTTTCTGATGAAATACCGCTGCTGCCAGCGGTTATAAAATAGTTTATAGTTTTGTTGAGATCTGTAATGTTATAGGCGCCTTGTGGTATCTTAACATAATTCCATATAACACCTCTTGTTCTTACTCCGAATGTGAGATCGGCAGTCAGATTAGTTTTTTCATTGGACATAACACGCCAAGCATTAGCTGAAACTAAACCTATTTCATATTGCGTTTCTGGGCCAAGTTCGATTGGTTGATTATAAATAACAGAGAAGTTT
Organism: Venustaconcha ellipsiformis; assembly: GCA_003401595.1. Lineage (NCBI taxonomy): Eukaryota > Metazoa > Mollusca > Bivalvia > Unionida > Unionidae > Venustaconcha > Venustaconcha ellipsiformis. Next base: position 9,686 of record QKMX01045245.1, read on the forward strand.
GTACTGTCTGTAGTTAGAGATGGTCAAGTACTAATATGGTTGATAACATTATTTTATCTGATAGATAAAACTCGGAGTTCTTTTAGGTTAGCGAATCAAATCAATATGTAAAGTATAATATTCGTCAGATGTTCTATAACCATTTGAGCTGAGATTAACTAAAATATCGACAATTTCGATTTCTGTGATCATATTTCCGGCTTATTTCGATGAGATTAGTAATATTAATCGTTCAACTATTTCTGCTTTAGAGTTAAAGATCATTAGATCTATTTTCTCTTTTATTCTTTGTGCATCAAGCATGTTTAGCTATTTCTAATTACATTGTTTTTTAATTAAATCCTTTTGTCCGTTTTTTAATATTACCAAGTTGCATATACAATCAGCAATAATACGTTATCTGTATATTAATTTTTTTTGCGTTATCGTAATTAGTAGATTCTTTGAGCTTATAAAAATTCACTTCATCTTTTTCTTATAAAATTCTTAGTTGTTTGATGTGATTATCTACCTAATCATCACTCATTTGTTTTATATCATCAACCGTTATTTTGTTCGCGCCAAAAAAGTTTTCCTCAAAGTCTCTTAACTCGGCAGTATCTACTTGATACTTAGTTTCTCTTATTAATTTATTAATCTTTTCCTGAAACATAGCCATATATTCTCCACCATCTCTAGCCTTCTCTTTATTTTTTAAAAAAAATATTACAGCTTGTCATGCAGATGGATCTCCTACTTAAACAATTTTTTTTTTGTTTCTGTTCTATACCATGTAATCCTTTCTCCAATAATTCTTCTTGTTCTGGTGATGAATCAGAAATATCTGGTTGTTTGCCAAGTACAGCTTCAGTAACAGGTTTAAAAAGTCGTGCAGTTTCTTCTGCAATTTGCTAGTCCCCGACGTTCTTGCTCAACTTTTTTCTTAAATGCAGCTCTTGTTGCATCTAATTTCTTTAGAACCTCTATTCGTTTCTCGTCCATTTTTATAAGTATCTGTTAGACTAATTTTCACAATCTAAAAACTGAACATGTGATTTCGATCTCGTGCTATTTTATAAAAAGAAATTGTGCTTTCCTTGGCCAGTAGCGTCATGATAAAGCTCAGCAAAAGTTATCTTTTAATACATCTCCACACTGTTTTGGGGCTATATTTTATACGTCAGTGTTACTGAATCCAGCGAATAATACCAAACCAACCTGTATTTCGCGCATCATCATAGTTCTAAAAAAATTGCATTGAAAAACTAAAAAAAAAAGAAGCCGGAAAGTTACTGACAGATCTAAAATACAAAAATATTAGAGTTCCTGACAATGATATAAAAACAGAACAAGCAGATTTTCGCAGTTTTTGAATTTTGCAACAGCATATGCAATTCTCAGGCAATATCTAGTACTTAAAAATTTTAAACTGGGACAGTTATGTTGTTAGTGATATTGATATGTGTCATTTATATTTATCGTGACAGACTCAATGACTGGAATACCATCAAATTTTGATCCTCCATTTTCATACTCAGGTCATAAAGTTATAACAGCAGATATAATGATATACCATCTTAAGTATATAACACTTAAGTAGGAAGCTTTTCTTGCTGATCGAGTTAATAGTAAATTTAGTGCTCTGATTGATAAGGCTGCTGCTGAAAATACTTTTACTTCTTCATTTGAAATAATAACTGAAACAGTTTCATAATGACAAAAAAAAAGAAGAAATAATTGATTTCAATCGTATCTAATGAGGTCTCTCAGACAACGATAGGGACGAGCTGGTAAAATGCTACAAATATTATCATAAAAAATATAACTGCATTAGGCGAGCCAGGAAATATTACAGTAAAATAATAGACATGCTGAACTACATTTGTATGGTATTCACAACAATTGCAACAGCATCAGCAGGAGGGACAGCAAATCCATTATTCCTGATAGTGTCAGGGGCAGATATTGTATTATCAACAATAAACTAAAAGATTGAGCCGAAATATATGAGAACAAAAATATATCTTGTAAAATAGCAGAATATACCAACAAACAAATTCTTAATAAACTTCAAGCTTATCTAAGACGTGAGATGTTATGTTAGATGTTATGCTAGATCTCATACAGGAACTGTGAATCAATGAGGATTTGTTTTTTGATATGATACCAAACAGAGCTGTGAAATACATAAAATGACATTCAGTAAATTTTGTGGGAAATATGTAATATGGAATATATTACAGTGGAATATACCATGTGAAGATGAAATGAATTCTTTTCCGAGGTAAACATATGACAATTATGCTTGACAATGAAAAGTACAGCAAGAATTTCAAAAGCAGAAACAATATAAAGTTGCCTCTTGTTCGCACAGAAAATTCAGATTATTTTAGTATGCCTGCTTGGGTTACAGATTCGCTTTCTGATGTTATTGATAATCTTTACAATCCAATATATCAGAATAAATATACTAAGATCATAGTTGATGACAAACTAAAAATGTGTTATGTCGATAAAATCAATTCATAGATCCGAACATCCGGGTAATTAACA
>QKMX01045327.1:0-11509 GCA_003401595.1 Venustaconcha ellipsiformis
ATCGCGATCAGGCAATCGTTGAGCGATTTAATCGAACACCTGCTGAGCAGTTATTCCGGTATCAGTATGCGAAGGAAATATCCACAGACATGAGATCTCGCGAATGGTTTGCAAGATTTCCAAGTGTACCAGCTGCGTTAAATAATGAAATTAGTAGTCCAACTGCCATGAAACCCTACATCGCGATTACCAAAAATATACCAATACAACGACGTGACGTTTCAAAACAGCCAGTGTTAGGTAATATAACTTTGAGGTATTTATATGAACGTGGCGAACTTGAAGGAGCTAAAAATAAAGAGCAACTGATCCTATTTGGAGTGTGACCAAAATGTCCAGCGTGGTTAGATCCACGAGAATACCTGCAATATACATTCTAGATTCCACTGCTCCTCAGCGTGGATTTGTACGTGAAGAATTATAATTAATTCCTGAAAACAGACACTACCGCGTTCACTTTTGTAAACTAGTTTCAGGGACATCGCAACGACATCAGTTACACTCATGACAGTTCAGTATCACATTTTCGCGAGTGTAAACAAGACTACAATTAATTATATTCTCGGTAAATTGTCTTGGATTTTTGTTTTTGTACTGCTACAACATATTGCAGCTACAACTTGCGCAACGATTATTCCGTCGTTCTTTCAGTGTCATGATAAAGTTATATTTTTGGTCACATTGTTTATAACCAAATAATATTTACCTGATGACGACAGTGTCGATATTATCCACATCATCGGTTTCGCTAGTAGTTCGATTATTATTTTCTGTGAAGTCTATTATAAACCTGTGAAGCTGAGACATTCTTTTAAGTAAAGATGCTGCGAGATAAACTAAATTTGACCATTCGATTCTATCATCAACGATCCAAATTTTAGTATCAGACATTGTTAATCCTTGAGATGCATGCATTGTTATTGTGTATCCTAACTTCTATGTTGAATTATACGTTTTTATTGCATTTTCAATCGCCCGGTCGTTTACCATAAGCGCCTCACATTATCAAAGCAGTATTTCTCGTTAACAACCAATCAAGAAATATTTTAATACTTCCAGCGATACCGTACAAATTTCATCCCAGAAAATAGTTCCAGGAAAACATTTTTCCCCCATTCGTTCACAAGTCCATGCATCTCCACACCATCGGAAAAAATCTATAAGTTTGAAATTTTAGTCCGCGTTTGATCATTTCTCTGGCGAGTCTGTGTGTGGGCGTTAGCACGATCATATCTGAATTCCATGAACAACTGTTCTTTAATAACTCAATCTCACGCGTGGTTTTACCAAAACCTCCATGTTTCTTGAGATAAACGGTTTTTATGTCTGGAGACAGAATCAAACACAGATGGCGCTGTCGATGCTGATACTTGATTTTCATTTTTGTACTATGTTTTAGCGATTTTAACCTCTGCGGATTCAAAATAGTCAAGTATACTTTCTTGCTTTATTAGTATTCCCATTCGCCATTACCAAGTAGCAGCTTTAGTAAATCCATATATTTTTATTTATATAAAATGAATCCGTGGCGACTCTAACCGCGTTCAGAGGAAATCTATTTATCCGCAATTATAAATTTATAGAAATATACGCGATCATAAAGGATTTTAAATGAATAAACTGGGCTCATAACTGTACCTGATTTAGTTCCGTCTGATAGGTAAGCATTATTCAGGCTTATAAATGTGGTTTTCTCGTTGTATCATGATTATGAAATCGAGTTCGGCATCGTCGACGATCAATCTTGTACACGTTCGTTTATAATCATATGAACTACCTTGAGTAAATTTATCGATCATTTTTCTGCCGAGATCTTTTGGCACTTTTTCATTTTGTTCTGTATTTGGATACATTATTAATAACATCAGTAATTTCATCTTCTTCAATGAAAGTTTTTCCTGATATATTTTTCTGCATCAGACTTATCTAGTTCTGGTAACCAAACTTGTTTCTGAAAACGGAATGATACAATTGCTTCATTCACGCTGAACCATGTTAAAATTCCACTATCAAGCATATACCATAATAAAACAATCATAATCCAATGTTTTTCACACAAATGTATTCAATACCATGCCTAAACAATCGGATGGAGATTTCCTGCTAACGAAAATGATCATACGCAAGCAAATCCAGTCTGGTCAAACTCTGGCAAAGGTCCGTTTATTGCAACTCTGGTCATCTCGTGTATTAGAATCTCCATATCCAAGAAAATTTCCAGGATAACATGCTTTCATATCGTATTTGGTATCCCACAATCCAACGTGCCCGTATTCGACACAACTGCGTTGAATATCTTCAGCAAATTCTAATCGTGTTGATTTATATTATTTATTTTCCTGAGCAGCGTGGGCAGCAACTGATGGGATAGTAAATCTCGTGATCCAAAAAGTGGACAATACATTTAATTTCTTTCTAGCTTGTATCTGCCCTTTAGTACTTCTTGCATGCCGTGACGATAATTAAAAGACCAGTCATTGTGAGTTATGTTTCAAAGATATTTCAACATCATTTTCAATTATTAGATGGACTTAATGTAAGGAATATATTATTTTAGAAAGGCTCTTCATACTTTCAAGATCTTAAATTATCTATCATCCTTGTATCTTACTGTGTTTAGCCTGGTTAGTATAAGAGTACACTGAACACAGTGATTCATTTATTCAAAAATTTGAAAAGAATACTTTAAGAACCGTTTCCATTACTCCGGTAGTTTATGAAATAATGTGAAACATGATATTCAACACTATCACCTGATATTTCAGCTAGTGTGACATTTTAACTCTAAAATATTTTGAATTGCATTTGTGATTATATGGCCAAATATGTGGTAGCTGTGATATATTCATTTGACAATACTATGCTAACTTTCAATAATTTGTTTTAATTTATATTATCGTCATATTCTTTAATATACTAGATTTTAACCTTCTCCATTGTTCCTCCAAAAAGAAGAAGAAGAAGAAGTAGAAGGAGAAGGAAAAGGAGGACAAGGAGAAGGAGAAGGAAAAGGAGGAGAAAAAGGAAAAGGAGAAGAAGGAAATGGAGGAGAAGGAGGAGAGGGAAAATGAAGAGAAGGAGGAGGAGGAAAAGGAAAAGGAGGAAAAGGAAAAGGAGGAGAAGGAAAAGGAGGAGAAGGATGAGGAAAATAGAAGGAAAAGGAGGAGAAGGAAAAGAAGGAAAAGGAGAAAAAAAGGAGAAGGAGAAAAGGAGAAGACGGGAGGAGGATGAGAGATTACATACCTTACTAATGATTAAACATGGCAATGGGTCAGAATACACCTTTAGAAACTGAATGCCTCATTACTAAAATCCTCAAGTTCAAGGCCACCATATCGGTGGAGTCAATAGTTTTATTTATTTTGTTTGGTCTCACTGAGCCATTTTTCGAAACTTCAATGGCATAGCATCGAATCGGTTATTTTGTTTCTTATTCCTTTCCCTCGAGTTTAAAGTATATAGGTTGTGCTCAGATTTAGCACGTATAGTCACCAAGTTACGAAGACAACTATTGCCGGAAACGTAGGAATAGTTAAAATTCATAGCTGTATTATCAAGAGACAGTGGGTGTCAATTTATATATTTACACACAATTCATATCACAGAGTCCTAATGTATCCAAGTACAAACAATTCATATCACAGTAGAGTAGAATCATTCGCCTGCCTAATTAGCGTTCAAAAATTACAAAAATCAAAATGACCCCAGTTGTCTGAGTGAATACAAGGATCAATGGTTGTAGTAGTTGTTCCTTGTTTACTATTAGTGACAAGTTCTATAATTATCTTAGTAAGCGAGTAATTTTTTGTTCAAATATGTAAAACTCATACTACGAATAATTTGCACTAAGAAATTCATGCAAAGCCGGAATTCTAGCACCAATCTGGTTGAGATGTTCTGGTATACAAAGGTCGACACTATTTTGTTGAGTTCTTTGGATTTGGATCCGTGTGTACAAAAGTTTGTGTATCCGATGTACGAATCCTGTAAGATTTTGTGGATTTCTGCTAGTATTTTCCATGGGATTTATTGTTTCCAAAGATCTGGACTGTAAGTTTATTTTGGGAGTGTTATTTCTTGAAGGGGTGGGGTCGCAAATCTTGTGTTAGTCCACCTGGAAGTCTGGTATATGAATTTTTTCTGAGATTGTGCACTCTTTTTCCTGCTGGAGGGTTTGGTACTAGTTTTTGGCTGAATGGTCTCTTGCACTTTTGGAATGTTATTATAGTGGTGTTGGTATCGGATGGCATATCTGACGATTTGCTCTTCTTTTCTTAAATGTAGAGGTAGATCTCCCGTTAGCACCTGTAATTCATTGATTGAGGTGTTAGGTAGCTGTCCTGAGCATAGTCGGAGTGCCTTGTGCCTTTTGTTGTAGGATGTTTAGTTCTCGGAGTAGAGTGCTGCTTGCAGATGCATACACTTGGAAGAAATAGTCCAATTTAGCCCGTATTAATAATCTATATAGCGTAAGAAGCGTGTGTTGGGAAGCTCCTTGCGTCATTCCTTTAATATTTTGTAGTAGGCTGCTTTTGTGTTTACAGTTTCTGATTAATGGTGCTATGTGAGGCTTCCAGCTGAGATTTTCATCTAACAGCATTCCTTGGAAGTGTGTTTATTTGAAAGATAGAGGTTGGGGTGTCTTGAGTTTGTCTTTGTTCTTTTGGGAAGAAAGCTTTCCTGCAGTTTTGATGCTTAAAATTTTATCCCAATTGGTGATAACGTCAATGTTCCGTTGTATTTGCTAGATGCATTTTGGGCTGGCAGGGTGTCCTGTTTTCCAAAATCTTCTGTCGTCTGAAAATTGGGATAAATTGATTGTGTTGTTAATGTAGTCGCCGAGGTTTGTGACCATCATGTTAAATAGTGTGGGGCTTACCACGCTTCCTTGGGGTGTTCCTTTACCTAGAGAGTAAGTCATGGAAAGTGTGTCACCTGCTCCTGTTTAATTTGTATCTCTTTGAGGAAATTTGAAATCTATCTTTGCATCCGACCCATTATGACTTATTGATTGAGTTTAGAAATGGTCTATTTTGGTCCGTCTGGTTCTGAATCCATTTTAGTTATCAGAGAGCTGTTGATTTTTGTCTAGATGGTGTCTTGATACACGAGGAGGTAGTTCTTTCCTTTGGGGGTAGAATAGGGATGGTTTCTGGGGGTAACATCCTTGTTTGTTCGGGACAATCACAAAAATTACACTGATGTTGATGACTTAAGACACACCATTTTATCTCATTTGTTTGGTGTAGATCGAAGGATGAGTAACCAGTCTTTATGACAACCTATGTGACTATCGCTTAGTTCAAAAATTTGACGACATTTTTTCTGTATCGACAAACAATCTGCGCCATTGATTGCTTATTCTTTTCTTTGGACGATGGGGACTTTTTCTGGGGTAGACGTCGATGCTAGGCTGAATGTTTCTTCAGATGTGGGGCAAACCACGACATTGTCCTTTTTTCCTTTTCCTTTCTAGACAGGAGAAAGGTAATGGTTCTTGTATGCATTTCTGGCAGGTGACATCTTTGTTTGTCCCTGAGCACAACAAATACACTTGGCACACTTCCTTTCATCTTATTTGTAGTTGTCTTTGTTAAGTAGTATTTTTGGTATAATTGGCTAGGTCTTTGACCAGTCTGTTTGACAAACTCTGGTTATTGTATGATCGCCAAAAGAAATCCTCCCCTCTGGTTGCTCCTCTTTTGCTTTGGACGATGGGGTCTTTTCTGAGGTAAATGTGCATGTTTGGCTAAGCATTGTTTCGGATGTCGGGTCAAAATACGATACAATGTTTTTTTTTCCTTTTCCTTTTTGGAACAGGAGGATGGCAATGGTGATGGTATGCACTTCTGGTTTGTGACATTTTTGTTTCGGAGCACAAAACCAGATACCCATCGTTTACCTCGGATCTTCCTTCTAGTGATGTGCTTCGCCACTAATTGTCGGTCCGTCGTATTAATTTTGTATCAGACATCACTCGATGTTGATGGGTTTGCAACGTTCTAGATCAGAACATTTCTTGCTTGGATAAATCCAGTAAACTTTGTAGTATTCCCGGTCTCTCTTCTACTTTGTTTGGTGGCAAAGACTTTGTTAGCAGCTGTAAAGAGAAGGAAGAGAGTGTCACCACTGAAGGAGAAGTTCCTGGAGACACGGGTTTCCATGTTTTTATTAAATTATGAAAAATGCTTGTCAAATTGGGTTTAGCTGGCATTGTAAGCAACGGAGAAGTGGAAGAACCTGAGGATACTGGAGACCGTTGCCTCGGGTTTTAGTTTGGAGATATAAGTTTGAGTCCTGGTTGCAGTGCCACCTTTGCGAGTAGAAGCTGTTTTCTGATGTTATTTCTTGGGGCTTTTCTTTTTTATATTGGTACTTTTTCTGGAGCTGCGATCTGGTCTTTACACCACTGCTCTTTTATTCTGGGTACATTTGGGACTGGAAGTGGCTTTTTACTTGGGGATGACTTTTGAATCATTGGGGTACCATTTTTAGAGGGAGCGAATAATGATGCCTCCTAGAGAACTGATACCTCCAAATTTCAAAATCACAGTATTTTGCTTTTTGGCTTTGAGTGTCGACGCGGCGATCTGTCAGTTGTATCAAGGTTACTTTGTTTCTCTCAAACAAGAGTTTGGTTTGATGTGGGATGTGAATGACGCCTTGTAGTAACTGACGTGCTGTAACCGTAAAAAATTGTAAGACGTCACTGAGACTGGCTTTAAAGGCACGATCACGTATTTGTGGATTGTCTCGACCAATGCCGTACAAGGCACTTATCAATTTGACGGAAGATGAGAATGAAGGTACGACATATTGACGATGTGAGACAGACCAAAAAATTACGAGGTCTTAATATATTTTTATGTCGACGGGGACTTGCATAGAACAGGCTTTTCACCTGGGCACCAGTGGTTAAACAAATGGTTAAAAAATTGCAAATAATCGGTGGTAGTAGGTTTTAAATCTACGAGTAAATAGGCGAGATGGGCTCAAGTGGCATCGTCGTCCGCATAAGTCTGTCAAGGAGTTCCTGTTTCGCTAACACTTGCACTTGCAATTTATCTCTAGGACTTTTAAACAAGACCACGTACTGAGCAGTGAGACGGATGTTGTGATGGTTTTTACTTTGTTGAAAAACAAATTTGGTTGATGTAAATGACATTGGCATTAATATGATGCTCTTGCACGAAAACCACAATTTAATCTTTTCTCCTAACATGTTGTCAAAGATGACCAGATGTGTTTGACTGTGATCCAACAATCCCGTCGACTTCGCTAGTAATGCCTTCCACAAACGCCGATTTCCACTCTTTGCAACACCACACGATAGCCTCAGGTGGACGATCGATCAAATGATTATGTTCAATCAAACGTTTGCCAAATAAGGTTTTTTGCCTGAACCGCTTGCTACATCAATTAACATATTAAAGGGATGTCGAAGATATAAGTTTTCATTTTCGGGAATATCTTTTTGCCGACCATGAATTATTCTCAACAACGTCTGTGCTATTTTGCAAATTCAATTGCGATAACGGATCTGAGTGAAGTCTCGTGTGCACGTATAGTAATTATGGCTTGATGGTTGGTCAAAACCGAAATTCTTCGCCGTGACCCATTTATTAAGGTAAGGTCGTAGACGCCTGTAGGAAGTGTTACCTATCTTTTCAAAACATCAATGTGTTCTAACTGAGCACACGACCAAACGGGTGAGATCGGATATTAGGTCAATCGTAATAAAGACCCAGAGACCCAAATGCGAACCCATGTATGCATGATTCCCAAGCAGTAACAGGTGCATTCTGGTTTTGTATTGTCGGGATAAAGCCTTGGTATGTATTTAAAATAATTTTGTGCATCGCAGCATATAATTCACACAAGCCGCCTCAGAATTCATCATCGGTTCCTCGAACGCACTGCTGGTATCTTCACCAAGTTCATGCATCAGTATATAGTATGCATTTCTATCCATGACATTATTGATGAGCAATCGCTGGTAAATCGATCTAGCTTCATTAATGATTTCAGGTGCGCTGTTGCTCTCAAGAATTGATTTGATAACTGCTGCTTTTCTAACATTTAAACCTTTTTATCAATTCTCATTGTTCTTCCATTGTACGAACATCAGGTTTCTCTAGTATTTCTCGTATTCAGAAAAGTCTTTCTGTTTAATTTCTACTGGCTGAGGTGCGGCTGCTTGATCCGAATATTCTGTTGTCTCATTTTCAGAGGCTAGAAGAAATTCTTCTAGACCATGAAGAAGTCTCATAAAATGATTCATCTCATTTTTGCATCATGAACTATTCAAGCTTTGGCGAAATTATGTACATCATTATAAGACTCAAATGGCTCACCAATTGTTTGTTTTTAAACCCAGTAAATACCATGAATTAAAACTTGGCCTGATGACTTATTGATCACTAAATTTTTCTTGTTATTGGTAAAGGTAAGCCTAAATGAATAGGGTCTTCAATGATACGCTGGAGACAATCATTAAAAGTTTTGTTTCCGTGTTTCCATCATTGACAGGACTTTTGGGGTGTTGGTGGGTGTGATTTGTTGATGGTTCTGTCTGAATTTTCTTGGACATGTTTTTCTCTGACTTCAGCTAACATCTCTGGCAAACGGGCAAAAGCCTCTGCAGTACTGTTGCTCTTGTTCTTTTCTAAATATCTGGGTGCGCTAAGCTATCTTACAATCTGGACCTAGGTCTTCTGTTTCAATTATCGTTGTCACTTTTTGTACTCTTGATTATTTTACAACCTCGGCACGTTCTGTACTATCCTTTGTTGGTTTAATTAGAAGCGCAAATATGTGTCCAATACCGCTGAGAGATCCTCTTGTGCTGTCTGCGGGGTCTGTAACATTTCTTTGACATTTTACAGCCTTCTATTAGCTGTTGATGCTCTTGAGTGGCTTTATAGCGTCACTTCCCATACTCTTCTGTGGCACCACTAGCTGACGTTTTATGTGATTGGTTTTGATTGATAAATTAGCATCTCCAAACCCCAGCTTTATTTAGTCCTGCTGAACTATAAGTTCTAGTCAGATCAACGGTAAGGCAACTATTAGGGTCTCTTAATGATCCACACAAACTGATCCGCATTATAATTCATTCTACGAGCTGTACAACAAGTTTGGTGACTATTTCTAAGACCATGCGCGTCAGAGCCACTAAAGATCATTAACGTTTTACATTTATCACGGTTTACTGTAGGCATATGTGTCTATCGTTGATACATAAATTACGTCTGTGCTTTTGCGTCGACCTTGTGAAAATATTTGAGCGGGATTGATTCGGTTCTCAAGCCTCAAATCGTTGCACACTTTAAGATTGCTTTGGTTTGCATCTAATTCATCAAAAGGTAGGTGCTTCATCAGTAGTGGAAAAGAAATCAATGGTGGAACCCGAAGTCCCTTCAGCTCCGTTTCTCTTGGAGCATTATGCTTTGTCACTCAGCAATTTAATAAACGTTTTTAAGACCTCACAACACGGTTGATCATTAGCTGATGGTGCAATCACTTACAACTGTTACCACTACAGCCATTGTAAACTCATATTCAGCGAGAGTTGTTTTCCTGATCTAGCAGGGCGAATGGTTAGTGCATGAACTGATATGGAATAATAGTACATTACTTGGACTCTTGATTTTTCTCAAAACTTTGTTGTTTTTTTTTTCTCCACCTGCTAAGCTACGTGCAGGACATTTGTGCGTGGCGAATTGCAAGTTGTTCCAGCAAATAAGCCTCTGTCACCAAGAATTTTGTTAAGATGTTGATGCACTAGTACACATATGAGCCGTAAGTCGATTCATAATGACATGATGACTAAAAGCGTTATTCCCATCAGGGAATTCCTATTGCTTGGACACATTTACCTTGATACATCGGTAAACGCCCACGCCTTGTTTATATCAGAGTATCATTTCACCGATTGTGTGAATTCACGTCGGTCTCTAATACATTCCACGTACATGTGTTTGAGATCGTTTTAAACAACAAACAGCTCGTGAAACACCTTTTGCCCTTTCAATGTTCGGGCAGGTTCCTACAACAATCGAGTATAGTTTGGATTGCAGTCGCGCAAACTCTCACGTTGATTAACCCAAGCATTTGGGTTTAAATTTACCAACATTTTAATGGTATTACTGATTAGCGGTTGCTCTTTCGGATACTCACTAGTATCAGTTTTATTTACCAAACACGGAAGAAACTAACATCAACATTGGTTGTGATGTGCATCATCAGTCAGTGTCATCTTGATCCGTTACTTGTAAAGCGATTTGATCTTGTCATAATTGAAATCGGACAATAGCAGCTTTCACATTTCCAACACCGACGATTCAATATATATTGTTTTTTTGTTATTCTAGTTTCTAATTTTTACCCCTGAGACTAAAAGGCCGTGTCAGTGGTGAAACTTTGAAGTTTGTCTTGTTTTCTCTCATGGAAACGTCGACACGAATACCTCTCCGCAGATTCTCCATGCTCTTTCCGAACATAGAAACGCTCATGAGAATGAAATATTCTTCTCAAACGCATTCCCAAATAAGTATTCGTCAAAATATATGGGGCCATTCAAACACACGACTGATCTTGGAAAAACCGCTCTGTATTTTTAAAGGTAAATATGTCTTCTAAGGTGTTTTCTGTTGTCTTTTCTTAGCAATTAAAACTCAATTCATTAGACGTACAATAAAACATTTTTGTTCTAATCACTAACTTACATCAACCTTAAGTTATTCAGACAAATATCCGTTTATTGAATTAGCAGATACAGGATAGATGAGTTGATCACCAAACTGGAGGAGCTAGCGAGAAAATTATACCGCTACAAAAGAACCAATATACGTATTATGGTCGACAATAAGCAGAAAGAAAATGCTGGCATGTAAGCATATGCGAAAGCCAATAATGGATGCAGAAATATGAAGAAAACGGCCTGAATTTTACCAAAACACACATTGGCATAAAAGACGGAAAAACAATCATTATGGATAAAACTTCGTTTAACGTACATATGTAAAATTTAGGTTTATGACGTACAAGTTTTTGAAAAACAAAAGAATCTTGCAGATAATATAAATGGACAGAAGTGAATACTTCCTAAAGTTCTCAGAAAAAAGTGTATTAAACAGGAGGTTTCAACAGAATCTTAGATCCTCAAGCATGTATTTTACTCAGAATGAAGCCAGTAAAGTAGTTCAACATCTTAGACATCTACTTCTCAATCAACAAATACGCCTCTAGCTGACAAGAAACCTCGAGGCAGAAAGAAAAGAAAACGCACCGGTTCTCTACAGTCAAAACTACTTTATCTTTTTTTTAAAGTAAACAACAGCATTGTCAGTTATGCTTTGCATAGACGCAACCATTTGTAGTGAAGTACAGTAGTGTAGTATAAGAAAGGGGTGAATTTGTTACTAATATTCATGCACAGATACGTACACACAAACATACACACACATGCACACATACACACACACATACATACATACATATATACATA
>QKMX01045339.1:0-11762 GCA_003401595.1 Venustaconcha ellipsiformis
CTCACAGTTATTTTGGAGTACCAAAAGAAATGAACAAACATGAACTGAGGAGGAATAAATTACCTTGTGCCCAGGTAAGTAAATTGTAAACATTGACTTGAAAAGGGTTGGTTTGTCTTGGAAAGAATTAGTATAGGGTGAGACCTTGTCTATTGACCTAACCAATTAATCTTTGAAAGCTCCTACAAGAAACAAGTGTGAAATTATTGTTGGTTAAATTGAGGAATCACCAAATCAAATGTTTTGATACTCTCTTAGGAGGCAGTGTGGTTAGTTCAGCTTAATTAGTAGAAGAAACAACATGGACCCAGATCTGGCACATTATACAATGACAGATAATGGTCTGTGTTCTTTGCATTTGCACTGGACTGGTTTTAAAATCAATCACTTTGATGGACAGCTGGCAATACATGTAGGTGAAACTTGGGAATTAGTCAGTTAGATGCAGATTAGTAGGGAATATGTTACAATATATACTTGTTCATAAGTTGAGTCAAACTGCAACACAAAGATCCTAATCTGTCATAGCATAATGTGCCTACAATCAGGGTCTGTGTTGTTTCTGAAACAAACTACACAGTCTCAGATCTGCATGCGCATTATGAGACAGCAGATCTGGGTCTGTGCTGTCTGGCTAATCTTATTAGTGAGTATATATGATATGTCTTTATTATAATATACATTGGGAATAGCTCCTATATGCCAGCATCTCCTACTACATAACTGTAAACTTTTGGAGCTGGGAATATTGCTTTCTGCCATTACAATAACAAACAACCCTCATAGTTTCTTGTACCCCCAAACTCTATCATCAATCATGGACAAAAGTGAAGCACACAGTATTAATTAAATGTACTTTACAAAAAGACACCATTAAGAAACTTCACAGCTATGTTCTCTGGCCATATTTAGCATTTCTGCATTACAGAGGTGTAATGAATGTGCCATTTAGTAACTAAATAATCATGCAATTCAAGCTTTGCTGACCTAGATGAATCTAGTGCAGTCACAAAATTTTTGCAAAACAATGAACTTTTCCTGACTAACTCTTCATGCTTTAGATTTTCTAAGAAATATTTGAAAAAAACTTTTAGCTGTGGAAATTGTTCATAATACCTTCTGTTTAAATGATTCCATCTTATTGGAAAGTTCAAAATCTAATCATCTGGAAGCACAGAAATCTAACATGCAATATAAGAGGTCAAAGGTTGATGTTAGTGATGAGATGTCCTTGGCTATTAAGCAAAAAATCTTGTGTTTATGGTTGGTTGACCATCCCTGTTTCTCATTGCCAACCCTTGCACTTATTTTCTGTTTTCCCCATTGGTAGATTTTTAAATAATAAAAATCACATTAAATATATAGTGTTGATATAAAAGAAAAAAAAATGTCCTACCTACCCTAATTTTAAAACCAGTGCGATAGGAAACTTTTGTGTGCCTTATCTTTGCTTTATGTTCTAAATTAAACATGGAACAACCAACATAGGCACATAGTAGCAGATCAGAGTTCACAGATTGACTCACATCAAGTGGAACAGAAGCTTTTTCTCTTAAATAGTATTCATCCACTAATATTTAAAAGAATTACCGTTCCAGTGGCCTAGTGGTTAGAGCATCTGCCATAGATGAGGGAGCTCACGGGTTCGAACCTGGACTGAATCATACCAAAGACTTATAAAAATAGTACTCATAGCAGCTTTGCTAGGTATTCAGCGTTAAGAGGTTGGTTTAACAACTGGTTGGCCTGGTGTCAAGATAATGTGACTGAGACATTCTACATGTCTGCCGCATGATACCTCAGTGCTAGACGTCATTATAAGCTGCTGCACTGCAAACATCGTAGTGAAATGACTGAAAAATGGTTAGGTCTAAGTTAAAATTGCAAATCTCACCCACCCACACACATATTTGACAAAGTTATATGTATAATTCAGTAACAGAGTTATATTAGTGAAACAATTCATTATCTGCCAGTCTGGTACAAGTTAAGTATTGTTATCCATCGACTGGTCATCATTGCATATAAAGACAAACTCTAGATTTAAAACAAGTAATTTTTTAAAATTGTTTTGTCCTTTCTTTGATACAAAATATGAACATGGACAGTTTTTGTACATTCTGAGGAGTATTTGTTTGTTCATGGATATTATCTTTTTTAGGAATGGAATTTAAAAGTTTTGGACATGATGAATTTAAAATAGTAAATATTACAAAATTTAACTAGGTAATATAATTACTTATATGAAACAATTCTCTTTTGTCCCTCAGTATTTACAGATTTGATTCTTGTCTTACTCAGTGCATGAGGACTGAGTAAACTGACAATTAGTGATATAAAGCAATATTGGATGGATTCAGTTTGGGGCTTCACACCACACTGCATGTATGATAAAGAATCTTGTAATTGGTAGTGTATGGTAATATTACTAATGTGGTAATATGTACACAAGTCAAGCAGTAATTTAGATATGTGGAATTTCAGTGGACTTACAGCCAAAGTTTGATTGGTTTTCTGTTGTTGCAATATTTATCTGTTTGTAGCTAATATTTGTCCTAGGTACAGTAGTTCATCATTGGCTGCTTTCACTCTGTGTGATTCATCTTTTGTCAATCAATAGTAGGAGCTCCACACAGTGGTTACACATTTTCTTTTGATCTCCATGTTTCCCAGGAACATTCATGCACATAAACAATTAATTTAGTTTAGTATTTAGACATAAAGAAAACAGGACTAAGCTCATGTACTGTTCCAGTCTTGTGGGTGTAAGTACCTTTTTGATGGAGGTAAGTGTTATTATGATTGATTCTGCTATCCTACCTGTGGGAAATGTACTTGATATTTGTCACAAGTCTTTATGCTGGCTTGATAAGATAAACTAGGATACTATTTTTGTATATGAATTTTGTGATGGCATTAACAGATAAATAAAGCCTGATGGAAACCTCAGGTCATTGATTTCCATGAAATATTCTCCACAGTTTTTTCCTTCTCAGTGATGCTAGGTCAAGAGTAATAAGTGTAGTGTGTGTTTAATGACTGACATTTATCCCTTTAGTTCTTTCAGTGTTTGCTTTAGGTTATTCTATTGTCTATACTGGGGAAAAAAGAACTGTCTTGATCCACAGTTTCATTCACATGCATATTTTACACAAATGGTGTGGATGCATGTGTGTGTGCTAGAGATGGTCAATAATGACTGCAGAGATCTTTTATCCTCCCATTGTGCATGCTTTCTTTTAGAACACATCACTGGAATGCAATAGTTTCTTGGGAAAGTTTTATATTTTATACATGACCTGTAACAGTATAATCTAGACACAGTATTTAAAAAAGACAATATTTGAAAAATTTTAAGAGACAATAAAGGTATATCAGGGGTCATGTGAAATGACCATGGAGCAGAACTTAATTTTAAACCACAAGACTTGTCATGCTTTAATGCCTGGGGCCATATAAAGTTGCCCTTCTATGAGTTGAATAAGAACAATTATGGGAGCAAATCATGCATGAACTCATTATGCAGCTAAATGTGACAATTTCAGAACCTGTTTTAGAGATATAAACAGTTAACATAAAATGGTGACTATATTTACTTTCAGTAGGACTAATTAACTGACTTATGGATATTTTTCTTCATAACCTGTCAAAGATTTTTTACGTTTATAATGGAAAAAAAATAACCAAAATTATACTTGATCTGCTGTCGCATAATGTGCTTAAAGATCAGGTTCTATCTTGTTTATTCTACTGATTACTCCAAACAAGCTGCACAGACCCAGATCTGCTGGAACATTATGTGATGGCAGATCTTTGTGCACAGTTTACAGTTGTACTCTACTTTTTAAGTGATTACATACTGTACATTACCAGTGCATTTTCAGAATTATTTTTGTACATTTCAAAACCATTATTCCTGTGCACTAATAGTATCATTATTAAACAGTCATAACGTATGGAGATTGTTGTTTATCTTTTTCAGATTTGTTTACTATAGTCTCATATGCAAGCATTGCTTCAAATGTTTTTTTTTTCTTTCCAAAATATGATATTTGAACCACCATATGTATGCCTCATTGTCCTTGGGAAAGGCATTTTCTTGGCATGATATAACAGATGATGTACTAACAGTACCCTAACCTCCTACAAACAAAAACAGAACTTATATTTTAGGTCAACATTGCCATTTTATCTGGTATATTTACTATATTTCATGTAATTAAATAAGCATGTATGGTATGGTGCTCACATTAGCTACTTGCATGTAGTCTGAGAGATTTGTCATTATAAAATGTGTATTTTGTCAAGGTGCTTATGATAAAAAAAACTTGTGAACGTGAGTAAGTAAAATCCACTTGTCAGTATTTTTTGGATCAAAATTTTATATGACACATACTGTCTTGATGTCCTCTGATTAGATAAAACATTCAAGCATGTGGAACTACTTACATATTTAATTATAACAGGGATTTTTTTTTTTTTTAGCAAGTTTTTTTTTTTACAATATCAGCAATGTACAACTTTTATTTTGCTCTTTGGGCCACATATGGCCAAGATATCTTAAGTCCTTATCTTTACTCCTCACTGTTAGCTCACCCCTGTCAATGTGGGTTTGAATCTTGGGTTCAGCCAATGTTTCTATATGAAAAAGCTTGCCAGTAGCTTTTTGCGAGTGGTTCTTACCGTGGTTTTCCAGGGTTCTTTCTTCATGAGTTATACAGGCCATCATATATAGTCTATCAGGTGCTGAAAAATAGCACTAAAAGCACATCCACAACATTTAACACTTGAGATTTCTCAGAGTTAGGTATTACAGCTGCAGCTCATCCGGGTAGAGTTATGAAATGATAGTCTTCTGAAAATTTGAAAAGTGAAGAAGCAAAGAAATTCAACATACATGATATACATACATGCATACATGCACCCCAAAAATACACACATGTATGTATAAACATAGTTAAAATATAAATGCAGATTGGTAATTTTTTCCCAGCCAAATCTAAGTCTCCTTGTGAGTCATGGTTTTTCTTTGATCATGGGGAAAAGTAACATGTACCTAAAATTCTCACCTAGTTTGAGCCTAGAATATATGGAAAAGCAAAATTTGTTTAATGATTTTTATAAAAGTTGACCATGCATGTAACCAAGCCACTTGTGGCTTTAAGGAAACAGTGTTATTAGAATAACTAGGTTTCTGAATCAGAATTGCCTTATCAGACATAAGAATGGGGGGTAGCAGACATTGCTTTGTATGCCATTTTAATTGTATCATGAAAGGGCCTTCTTGTCATTACCCTTATACACGTCCTTGCTTGTAAGTCTAGCGACTTGCAAAGAACAATGACCCTGATCTGCAGTCACAAAATTCGCTGGTAGATCAGTTGGTGTTTATTGTTTTATAGAGTACTCGTAACAATCTGCCGGAACATGATGCATCAGAGACCTGTTTGTGTGCAGTTTGACTTATTAGCAAGTATATATGGTATACAAAGTGCAGTGGATGTGACCTTACTAACCACAAAATAAACATGCATGAAATGATGCTGCAACCTGAGTTCTTTTGATGTCTTGAGATACAAATCTAGAATCATGATAATGGTTTAATTATTCAGACTGCTTTTAATATTCACTTATCATTGACATTTTGGATAACACCTCAGATTTTTTATGGGACATCTGAATAAATGTCTTACTGCTAGTTAGTTGTACAGCTATTGTGTAGGTATTGTACACCGTGGCTAATTTAAAGTCACACAATCAATAGGCCATACACTGTATATTCTTGCCAACAAGTAAAATCCACCATAGACCCTGATCTCTCATATAATAATTCACTGACAGATCAGGGTCCATGTTTGTTTTAATGATTATTTCTAATAAACTGCATAAAGACCTGTCAGTACTTCATATGACAGCAAATCTGGGTCTTCAGTTTTGGAGTTGGGCTAATGTTTTAAGCAACTGTTGGTATACAGTATGTGGTATCAGTAGAAGTTCTTGGGTTCCTTGCATGGCATCAGTAGGCACCCCAGCTCAGTTGCTTGGTCATTTGGTTCATCAACAACTTCCATGCAGTGTAAAGTAATCATATTTTCTTTCTAGACCTTAGTCAGCATCATCTCATATTGTATTTATATGTTGATTAAATAAAACTATGATTACAATCTTTATTTTGGTCCTAATCTGGTACCATTTTGTTAAAGTTTTTTTCTCTTTTTGTGTGAATCATCAAAAGATATATTTTACCAAGTTGTGATATTAACAATTTGAATTACCTCCAGTTGTTGTCATCCAAGGGAAGAACTTGATGGTTGTGTGAAGCCCAAAAACATATTACAACATTGTTGAGCCCATTTCTATAAATGTTGGCTTGTGTATAATATAGTATTAACTGTAGTACTACATGTTATTATGTACTATATCCAGCAGCTGGGTAAAGAAAACCTGACATCTCAAAACAGGCATGGAAAATATAAATCTCACTTCTTAAATTACTGCATGTATTATATAATGGTTTTGAACATGTATTAGATGTAATGTGGCTGCTTGTCGGGGTTGGGGATTTTGACATATTTGGACTAAAATGCTTACCACATGTCACATCAGATGGGTGGCAGCCCACAAGTAGTACTTTTATAAACAATCTCAATGGTGTCAAGAAAACTGACCATGTGGATAAGTTGGCCTTTGGTAAGGAGGTGGGCCATATTCGATTGTGACCGCTGTACACCCTTCCACTTGGGCTACTGGACTCTGGAAAGTGGTGCAAGAGCTCATATTCAGCCATCAACACTTCATCAGCTGGCATCAACTAGGAAGGCTGGAGGTATAATATAATCCAGGAAAGACGAGCAACCTTGTCTTCCTATAACTTCTACCACACGGGTAGCCTCTACTTGCCATGATGAGATATGTGTAACAGTACAGAGTGCTCTGTCACTACTACTGAAGAACAGAGCAGTGCCCAGCATCTCTTGTCCAGAGTGTAATAGAGGATGAAGCCCTGTTTATCCTCATTGATGGCAACAGTTTGGAAAAGATCTTTGGGACATGACCACAACCAGATCTCATGCATCTTCCTCGTTCCCCCATGATAGAGGAAGTATCACTGAGGTTTTCAATAATCCAAGATATTACTGGGTGAAGTTGAGAGTGGTCAGATATTGGGTGATATTGAGAGTGGTCAGTTCCTTCTACCTGGAGACCTATGATCTCAGCTTTGAGTTACTCGGTACAGTCCCTGAAGTGGCCCATTAAACCACCCAGACAAATGCAGGTTTGTTCCAATTGGGTATCTCAGTTGGCATGCCTTCCCATTAAAACAGTTGAAACCATTGAGCATAAAGCCTGGCTTTTGGTTACCATGGCTTGTCATGCTGACCTTTTCTCAGCTACTTCATTTAGCATGCAGAAAGAGGTGACATTGAATCGAATCATGTTACAAGACATGCATAAAGCTTTGGCAGAGACATCTAGGCATTTTCTGTTGCGGTGGCATTATAAGCAGAACTTCTAAATGATGCTGCATTAGACTCGCTGTTCCATTGGAAGCCAAGAACCTCTTTGAAAGACCCATCATTAATGTGGCTTCAAAAAATTTGAATTGTCATCTTGTTTGAAATCATTATCTCAGCTACTTAGCCGATAAAGAAAAAGGCAGGAGATGGAAAATTTCATAAAAATATATTGTTTCTTGTTGATTTCAGGATTACTTGCAATGATTTTGAGTGATACTGGGAATTTGTTGCATGTAATCAATTTCACATATGCCCATCTTAGTTTGAATCTTGCTTAAACCAATGTGTGCGAGAATGCTTGCAGGTAGCTTTCAATTAGCTGTTGTTCTTTAGGTTATTCCTCCACCAATATACTGGCAGTTGAAAAAAAACAACTGTTAAATCCACAAAACCTAAGCTCATCATCAAAATCAGATTCAGATTGCACTCTTCATGCCCATCTCACCCTTATCCACCTGGGTTCAAGTCTTGGGCTCAACAAATGTATGTATGTGAAAACACTTGCCAGTAGCTTTCTATGGGTTGGTGGTGGTTACTTGTTCCTCCTCTAGTTATACTAGCTACCATATCTAGTGCTGAGAAATGTTGTTTAAAAGACCCCAAAACCCCCTCCATGATGCAAACACATGGTCATAGACAAAATGCTTACTGTGTCTATTTTGTTTTCTACATCTGCCATTATGTCCACATGTAACCCACTGTCTTAAGTAATCACACTGGATCTTGGATCTATTATGTTCATTGTGCTCTTTTATCTGTTGTTAATTTCATCAAAGTAAGCAAAATGCAAGATGTCTTTGAATGTTTGTATATTGTATGTGCAAGTGCCTGCTAGCCAGTCTTTGTGTCAATTTTATACTGGGTCCCATTTGCAACCCTTGTACTGTGTACTTCATAGAGCTCTCACGATGATAATTTTACCTTTTTCTGGTAGCATCCCCTCGTTATTGCTGGAATATATGATTGCCATTCTTGATCATGATTGAAGTGTATAAGTGTATAAGTTGAACATCTATGTTTTTCTGTGATGGAGATAAAATTGTGTGTCGGGCCAGCATTTCTAATAATGCCCAAACAAGGGTTTTCTCTACTTAGAACTATCTGTATGGTCTGAAAGAACATAATAATTGTAACTGGATCAGTGGCCTCGGACAGAATGTGGTAAATTATTAAATTATGGTTATGTAATAACAGATTGCATGTTCTTTACACTGGGGAGTATGTTATACATGAGAGAATATCATATGTGGTGGCAGATAGAGTTATTCATACAATTACAACAAATCATTGGCTACAGCCTTGAGTTATGTTGCACCATCTGCCTTTGCAATTCCAATAAAATCAAGTAGAACAGCTGAACTGTTTGCCATCACAAATCCTTGTTTTTTTATTTGGTATTCCAAACCAGCAAGCACCCCAACCCACATCCATACCATCTCCTGGCACACTCATTTCTTGTACTGACCCCAACTCCTTGTTAGTAACCTTGGGGGATAACAATTCAAAATCCATCATGTAGATCATGCATTTTCCTACTTAGGTCATATTCTATGTACTAAAGTTTGGGCAGTAAGGGTCAAGAATGTTATTTCAGTAAAATGTTTCTACATCTGACCTTCATGGACCACAGGGATCAGAGCAAAAGATGACAACTCCTTGCAAAGGGTACCCGAAGGACGACATAAGTACAGTTTTTATGACTCACCATGTAATTCATTTCATGAAAATATCTTTATTGGTTCAGACAAGTCACAGAATTACTTATTTGCATTGTGGCCTTGACCATAAGCAAGGAGCATGGCAGTGTTTGATACTGTCCATCTAGTCTTAGTATATATTTAGGCAAATGTGAATTAAAATATCGTGTTTCAAAAATTATGTGCTAGTAAAAGGATACAAGTCAGAAAATCACTGATGTCTAAGTTTGTGTTTTGGCTTGACCAACATGGGTATAAGCTTGCTAGTAGCTTCCTGCGAGTCAGTGATCCTATCTGCTGTTTTCTCAGGATTTACTTCCACCAAACATATACTGGTTCCCCATATAGTCTATAATGTGCTTATAAAAGGTTAAACTACACAAAACTAAACCAAACCACACTTCCTATGCATTGACCTTGCTTTTGAAGCGGGGAGCATGGCTATAGTATGTGATAAACCCTTCTTCCTATTATATACATGGGCAAGGTTTCTTGAAAATAACCATTAGGAAGTTGTTGCCTTGACAACAGACAAACAGACAAATGGGATGGATGGACAGTGGGATAACATAATTCATCCAACTTAAGAGGGACATATTAAAAGGAGTAAAATTAGGTCATTGGAAATTAATGTGCTGTAGTGATATCCAATTCTTCAAGCTGAAAGACACTCAGGAAAATGTTACCCTTAACTTATATCTTGACACACTGGAGAACAGTTTTTTGAACCACATTACATATTTAATTAAACTTTCTGTAGGTCACGACTAGACATTGTGTCACATACTGAAGCCTTACCCCATATCTCTAGGTTAAGATTAATGGATGAAAAATATAATTTTTTAACCTCTGTCCATATATGTATATTTTTTTTTAACCAATGACAACTTTAGCTTGTTATATATATTGACAGTGTCTGGCATATTTGATCACACTTGCTGCCTCATTTATCCAGAATGTCTAGTGTATTCACATTTTCATCCCTAGCCTCAGGGTGAAGCGAACAATAATCCTCAGTGTTAGTTGGTTTCCTTGTTCAGGCTGTCACTTTTTAACTAGTTATCCAGGATCACACAAGAACTGGGTACCACAAAACTTTGTACATCATGGTATGCCACAATTATAGAAGAATCTGATATGTGTATTGTTTCATAGGTTGTCATCTAAACATTGTAAATAAAGTGCGATGATTCAGCTATTTCACTACAGTTGACATCCAGTGGTTGTGGTTTCATGGGTTTACTGGAATTTTTCAGCACATGAAAAGCTAGCAATACATGGCATCTGGTAAATGTAGTTGAAGAACCAATATGAACCACTGACCCACAAGAAGCTAATAGCAAACTTTCTTGTGTAACCACATTGGCTGAACCCAGGATTTGAACCCAAGTAAACAGAAGTGAGATGGCAGTGATCTGTCCATTGTGCTGACATTAGTTAGTAATGTTGAATGTGATGCTAACACCAGTGTCAAAACACAGGCAAGATGTTCATCAGAGAGAGCATGTAGGTATAAAAAATACACTGAACTCAGTAAACAAGAAAATATTTTCTGGACTAGAGAAATTACATACAAATAACTCAGGAATTCCTGAAAATCCTATGGTGAATCCCAATCCTATGAAGGGATGCATGTACTTGAAATATGTTCATAAATATCTAAATTATCTTGTGCATTATGGCCTTTTTGTATTTGTTTTATTTCCTGCTGGGGAAATGTGAGCTACGTGCCATTCACAAGGACACACTATGGTATCCAACCCAGGTTGGCCTGAGTGGGTATCAAACCTACAACCTCTAGATTATGAGTCTGATGCTGTACCAACTGATCTGTCACAACTCACAGCATTATATTGCAACACATCTGGGTATATTCTCTCACCATTTAGGGAAGATGTACACATGAGGAAGTACAGTAAGTTACAGTAGTAGTGAGTGCATCATGGGAAGTTAGCTTGTGATAAACATTGAGTTTTCCTTGGTTGGGAATCCCTTCATGAATATCACATTACATTGTTACAGATAGTGGGCAAATATGTCTACCATTGTAATTGGAAGCAGATATGGAAGCCAGTCTAATTAAAATCAGATCTGTAGGGTCCTTCAGGTAGGAGAGTGGAAAAATGATTTTAATCAGATTGATATGTAAACATGCTCAGTATGTGGTCTTTGGCAGTGGAGGAAGAGGGTTTGAATTTAAAAGCAGTTTTGAGAAATTTAAAACCGAAGCATATTAATAAATCTTAGTTGTTTATTTCATCTATTTGAATTAAGAAGCTAACCTATACCCTATAATTAACCTATGTATCTTTATTTAAAAGTTTTGCAAGTAACCTCAGAATTACTTGCAAAGTAAATTATTGTCTAAAATTATGTTTTTTACATAGAAGATTCCTTTAAATGTATTTAAATGTTGTTTATATAGGAAGAGTGCTTTATCAGAATTATGTTGGTTTCTATAGGAAGGTCTGTATATCTGTATACTGGTAGTATTTCATTTATATATTGAGTCACCAGATTGGGCAGTTGATACACTTGCATATATATA
>QKMX01045359.1:0-10132 GCA_003401595.1 Venustaconcha ellipsiformis
ATTATTATTATTATTATTACTGTTGTTGTTGTTGTTGTTGCTGTTGTTATTTAATGCAATATTTCCAAAAACTTTCAATGATCTAATGAATGTATAAAGAAAGTACAATGAAATGCCTCGTCTCAAAGTCTCCAAGTTTGTACAATGAAATATAGCATCAAAGACAAAGATACTATCCTATGTAAAGTTTTCCTATTTAACACAATATAATATAGAACAAACCATGCTTGAGATGTTTGATGTAACAGTCTCTTGCTAGGGTGACAAAAAATTAGTGTACTTTGCGTGTTAGACGAGCGTATCTGTTACAAAGATGATTGTAAGTTGCTATCTTTGCATGTCACGTTTACTTATCGGATAAAACATTTCAGAAGCTTCATAATGATTAAAAAAATTTAGAATATGGATAAACCATAACGTGGAAAATTAATTAAATCGAAACACGGTCAAATTGTGGACAATCCAAAACTCTCAAGATAGTCTCTAATATGAATCTGAGTAAACAACAAACACATGGAGAAATTAATTTATGAAAGATCAGTTGCATTTAATAACTGGAACAAAGGGTCAATCGTATGTAGGATTTGGAAGTATGAGTAACAGTTTAGTCCTTGTGAAGAATCGGAGTAAAAATAAATCAATAATATAAACCCCTGACAAATAATTCCATCTTGTGCAATAAATAGCAAAAATCCATATTCATGAATCAATATTGACAGCATACATTTTGGGAATCTTCGACCTGCCATATATTTTGAGAATATACATTTATTTACAAAACTGAACCTTTTAACATAATGAACCGAGCTTAAGTGAATAGCATAAATGAAGGTTTTTCTTTCGAACTTGTGCATACTAATTTGGACGTAATATGAGCTTAAATTGGTATCAGAATGTTTGAATGATTGAATATTTGACATTACACAAAGACTGGTATCGATACACAAGTCAGCTGTGTAGACAAATAAACTCCTAAATCAGTCCCTTAGATGAATTTTAGCAAACACAACAAGAGTTGCTCATACATAACTTCTCTGGAAAGCACTAAAGGGAAACAAAACTTACGTCAAAGTGAAGAAAGAGATCATTGATCTATCTTGTATGATGCTGCATTTATGTTAAAAAAATCAAGTGGTCATGTAGATTAACTACCTAAAGAAAAGTTAGATATATTCATTCCGTTTATTGCTGTAAAGCTAGAATAATAGACAATTTTGGAAATTTAACAAGGGATTTGATTGATCTAAAAAATGATTTCAAAATACTTTAAATATATTTATATCAAACCGCCTACTATAACTAAATCGGAGATAGAAACACTTGGTGACACATGTAAATTAATTGGTTCTAATGAATAAACTGAAGAAATCCCTAAACTGCAATACAACAATTTACAATAGTGGTATCGTTGCTAATAAAAACACATCAAAGACGGAAACAAACATGTTACATAAAGCTCGATATTTTATCTATGTATATGAAATGTTCATCAAAACAAAATCGATTATACCAACGTCCATGATTCCATAAATATAATGCATGGGGAAGGTTCTGTTGCACAAATAAAGAATAATCTACACCAAGCGAATAGCAGTGTTTATCAGTCTGAAACTTTCTAGTTTGTAATAATAAAAGCGAAATTGCAAAATGCAAAAGAACTTATTAGATTATCCTGGACAATTACAGCTACCCACAGAATTCAGTGCTCTGTATGCTAAATCAATCTATAATAGAAGTCAAGCAGTGCTTATTAGAGGAATAGTCTGTAATTAAGGGGTTAACTATGCGTTCCATGACATACAAAACATGTGTCTAAAGAATCAATACCAAAAAATGCAAATATTAAGACGTTCACAGAGGAAGCACTGAGTATTTTAACTTAACAAATATACTCCACACCAGTGATAAACATAGTACAAAAAAAATTGGGGACCATTATTAGATAGAAGTCAAATGTACCCTTGTCATAATAAGCGCAATTTGAATTACAAATTTCCAAAACGCACTCCGTTGTTTGTGTAGAAATTTCTAATTATAACAGTCGCTTATTCATCCAAGCATTAGTTTAACATGATCTATATATAGTTGCTAAACTTGCAACAAACTGCAACGATACATTAGTATCATTAACCAAGTTAGTTCCAGATGATAGGTTAACAAGACAGTAATAGTTAAAACGACAAATCCGCGTGATTTATTGGGTACGTTATAAAACCAATACCATGACAACCTTAACGATAGCACAGTTACAGAAACACTGAATTGTTTGAATAAATAGATAGTAATTGTGTATCCATGTATGGACCGAAAACATCTGTAACGTTTTATGAAAATTCCTAATATCAAAAGGCAAGATCTTGAGTCGCCGCAAATTAATAAGAATGTTTCTGGACAATTAAAGAATGAATGAAATAGTATACCATCTGAAGAGTTTGTTACACTGATTTATAACCATGATATAATCGCAACAAAAGAAGAAACGAATATCTCTAATCTAATTGAAAATATTTAATAGGAAGAATTCAAATTCGAATGTTTCACATCAGGAGATCTATGTCATCCGAATACTTATAGTTACCATGTAAGGCGGCAAGCATATTTTGGTGAAGACAATAAAATTATGCAAGTCAGACGCAAAATGAGTCAGAGATACATACTCATTTCATTGAACAGAATATCCAGGACTCATTAAATGTGTAATTCTTTATTTTGCTTGAGAGTTTCAAAAGTCTTCTTGTTTGTATCAACTATGATCAGGTTATTAACAGGGAAGATTGTTCCAGTTTCCCTTTGTGTCCATAATATGAAGTAGTGGAACGTGATATTACAGGTATACCGGTGCTAACTGCCACGTTAAGTTTTCAATGTGATGGTACATTGGTACTTTAAGTCAATAAGGAATGCATGCTAATTCCAGACGAATCTTGTTATTACTTTTAAACAATATTTTAATGTCGTGTTTTAAATAGTTTACCAAATGATTTTTTTAAAAGAAAATGTTTATATCTGTCAAAAATTAATGGTGAGTATTACAAATATAATTTCCTTACATACGCATTTAGCTTGGTGTACACCTAACATTTCCGTATTGCACACACATCCTGGAAATATCTTAAGCTTGAAATATTAAATGACATACCACTTATAAAGTATCCGGAATGATTTATTCCTGTACATTGTAAATTATTCGAACATGCCAACACACGTAGGCTTGCTTCTGAGCTGAAACATTTTCTTTAAAATGTAGTTAATATTTTTCCCAACTAATATGGATATAATGTTGTGTTATTTTGTGATAAAAAGGAGTAAATCTATTTCCAACTACTGAAAAATAGAAATGAAACAAACAAGTGACAGGCCCCTGCCCGAAAACATTGAATTGCTGGTGCATAATTTAATTGCGGCATATTGTGGTACGTTGTACGTTGAGAGATATAGCGGTATACCACGGTGTAAATTTTTTTTACGCTGTATCCAACTCTAGTGTGAAGCACAACTTAATAAAGATGTATTCTGTCTGAAATGCTTGATAATAAAATTGTGCCATACAAATATAGCAAAACATCTAGTAGCAAATTATAATTTTCTTAAAATAATTGTTTTCGCTTCAGTATCATCTAAATCCAAACAGTATCCACCACATTGTCCAGCACAGTAAAGTTTTCATTCTTGAATAATGTCTTCCTTTTATTTTGTCTTGATTTAACATAAACATGGGAAGATAATAACTATGCAAGAGAAGAGGTTTTAACTTAATCTCTATAAGTATTTCCACAATTAGCCATTCGACATGTTTTTTTTTTTTGATGCGAGGTTCATATAAGTAAATGGTTTCCTGTTGTCCCTTGACTACAAGGCGGTGTCCACACTCCCTTAGGTGCGTCTGATTTCCATAAAGGCATATATTTATTGATACCTAAAATATAGATGATTTAAGTGATTAGTTTGAATATTGCCTCATTCTTTTGGAATTATAGTGAAATCAGTCTAGGACATTTTGCATTATATTTTGAAAAAGCAACACAATTAAAAATAACATGTAACATCCATCCATCCATCCATCCATCATGATCGTATACGTAAATTTTCCATGTGATTTTGCTATAGTGTTACATTTTCTCTGGGATTTTGCTAAACCGTTACATTTTCCATGGGAGTTTGCAATACTGTTACATTTTACATGGGGTTTTACTATACAGTTACATTTTCCATGGATTTTTGCAGTACCGTTACATTTTCCATGATTTTTGCTATACTGTTACATTTTCCATGGGATTTTGCTAAACTGTTACATTTCCCATGGGATTTTGATATACAGTTACATTTTACATGGGTTTTTTTTGTACCGTTACATTTTCCATGGGATTTTGCTATACTTTATCTATTTTACATAGGGTTTTACTGTACCGTTACATTTGCCATGGGATTTTGCTATACCGTTACATTTTACATGGGGTTTTACTGTACCGTTACATTTTCCATGGAATTTGCTATATCGTTACATTTTACATAGAATTTTGCTATACCATTACACTACACCAATTTTACAAAGTCACAGTAACATATAGAGACATGATGGCCATAGTGTAAATTTTTGGATAGGTTGCAGCACAAATATAATGTAACCTACCTGCTTGATTATTTCTTAATCTAATGTCATAATTCCTATCACCCACTATGATCTTTAGTGAGTCAGCATGCCCGCTTTAGCTTACTTTAATTCGGTTATTCTCTCTCTCTCTCTTTCTCTGGTTCTGATACATATATGCATATAAACATACATACAACTGTGATCTGCAGATGGCGAATTAATACATTATACATTAATACATTATTTAAATATTGTTTCAACATACGGTTATATTTCAACCGTAGGGTATCTCTTCTATATTATCTAAAGATGTGATGAATTTCCACTGATTAATCATTAGCGTTGAAAGGAAATAACTATAAAAATAATAATCGCCTTATTCTAAACGAATTAAGCATGGTACATCAAAGAGTGGACTGGCATGGACTTTGCAAAGTTCCAAAGAGTTGAATTTTTTATATCCAGTATTTTTCCTTGTGTGCATATGGAAATACCCCTCTGAATAAACGTTTCATGATATGTGAAATAACTTGCTCGTAACTTGACGTATATCCAGTTTTTGATTATCAGGGTTTTCGTGGGTTCTTCCTCCATATGTTATACTATCCGCCATGTATATCCTATCATGCTCTATAACTGGCGATAAACCCACAAGAAACAAAAAAAATAATTTGCAAACTTCAGTGATTTTTGGCGTGTATAAATCTTCATATTCGCCTTTGAATTCTGCTACTTTTGAACCGTTTTCTTCTGTATGAGTCGTAATGTACACATTGAAGCATGGCTTATTACTTTATATTCCATTACACCAACAGCATTTGAATAGTTACTCTTCACTGTCTCCTGGTCATATCATCCAGTGACTTTCCGAGCATATAATACAATTAAACATTTTATCACAAATTTCACATTTGAACGGTTTCACTCGATTATGTATCAAATATGATTCTTCAAACATCCACTGCGACTATAGTTTTTGATCATGATATTCATTTTTGAATGTTTTTCTCCCCCAGCATGAATCCTCAGATGCTTCTTAAAATTGCTACTATGACTTGACCTTTCAGCACAAACTTCACATATGAACGGTTTCCCTACAATGTGTGTCCCTCACGGGCTTCTTCAAGCATCCAATTTGACTAAAGACTTAATTAAAAATCTTCACGCTTTACAGGGTTCTAGTCTCGATGATAAAACTTTAATAACAAACTTCATATTTGAATGCACCTGAAAATATTGTCACTTAATCTTTACCATCGGTTGCCCCGAGTGGCCTAGTGGTCTAAAGCGCTCACCGTTACGGATCACTGAGGTCTCACCTCTGTCTGCATGGACAATGTGGGTATGTAAGAAAGCTTGCCAGAAGTTTCTTGTTGGACGATTTTCCACCATTGATACTGGCCGACATGTATAGCCTTTGTTGTGCTGAAAATGGCGTGAAACGCTTCATTGACAAGATCTTTAACATAGTACTTAAGTATGCACCTCTGCTAGAATCTGATCACAAGTGCTTATGCTATACTTTCCTTTGTATGTATTGGTCAGTACTAAATGTTCGAGTTTGTTCAGATACAAAAAGTAGGTTAACTGGCATGTTTTGCTTGTGACGAGTTGGGAGCTATAGCGCTGTAAGGTTACAGGCAGATCGATCTACAAAGGCAAATGCTTAATTGATCTTATTAATTAATGTATATCAGTTACCTACCTTGGGTAGCTAGTACTACATTTTCGTATCTGTGTATGAATGTGCCTGTGATCTGACATTGTAACCATCATCGTCTCGAATACCTCCGAGGTAATTGTTTTATATTCTACGTACACTGATTATAGTTTACTGGTTCTTTTGAAATTGCTTGCACTGTTGCGGGTAGTTCTGAATACGCAAGCATTCGCTAATGCAGCCGCAAGTAAATTATTTTGACAGCACCGCCCAGAGCATCGGTTAATATCAATGTACCCTCAGAAATATTATTGTTCATAATCAACAACTTCACGTGACGTTGCAAGTATATACGAGTAAAAATACAAAAGATATTAAGGTATTATCTTTCGTGCAAGGAAATGTTCTGCTGAATCTAGGTGAATCCTGGTGAACGATATCGGTTTCAAATGAGCCGGGAATTATTGATGCAAGTTCATCCTGCGAAAAGACACCATCGAAATGACTGAGTGATATTGTCAACGTGGGTAAATCTAATTGTGTTAACGGTAAATCCAAAACCTAAGTACTTTTGGATTCGTTCCGAGTAGTCGAAAACGATTGCTTGGGGCATCTTGGTAATCGTCGTGGGTAAGATATTTTCCTTTTCTCTTCGTCTACATGATGCAATGCGACAACTGACGACAGTCTTAGAGCCATTACAAAAAGTTAACGACGGCTGCTAAAGCATCTTCTTTCGCAAGTGCGAGAATTGCCTCCGCCAACAACGCTGAAATCACCTCGTTGAATGAAAATATTCTACCTATCTTTTGCAGTTGTTTTAATCAGACTTATGTAAATAAAATGGCAATCAGTCGTTACTTGTTTGTGCAAAGTCTTGTTTCATTAACTCACAAATAATCATTTCCTATTAGCTTTGATGGAAATCGATTCATTGTGGCCACACACTCATTTCTTACTGGGTTTTTATTTCCGAGTGCTGGTTTTCACTGAGACAAAACTTAACTTCCTTATATGACATAATTATTTGAAAACGGGCCATGTTCAGTGATTATACTGAGGAAACGTTTCTAGCTTTCCATCGGTGCGTCAGTAACCCCAAACCTACCAACTATACCCACCAATACTAGCATCTTGTCAGAAAATATCACAACACATCTGACAACATCGGTGGGGTTCTGAGGTACTCGTGCATGAAACTGTATGTCGAACACGGACTGCTTAATCACCAGGTTTAAGTGTTCCTACCAGAAGTAATAAATCAGACACAACGTCGTAAAGTAGGTCTGGAAAATTTTCAGACCTTCGCAAACGTTGAAGTTTCGGCCGTTTTATGTCAACAGCGTTTGCTATGCACGTACAACAATTTTTTGAAAAGTCAAGCAAATTTCATTACACATGTTTCTGATGAATGGATAAGCACAACTAAACTACAAGCATTCCTAGCCAGGCAAATATATTTTTTTAGTGATGTGTCCAAGATGTAGGCGATGTTTGCAATAAAACACAGCCTGGTAAAACGATTTGTCATAGCCATCATTGTATCTAGTGAGTTCAATAATCACCATGGCAATTTCAAAATTGCCCAAACGGTTTTCAGTTTACTTTCCAACGAACGTGCGTTGATGAAAAATGCAGTGATACCTTGGTTGACAGACCAAACCTTAAGGTCGTCTGTTAACCAACATCGTGGGCCCCTATATATTTTCTATCAATTTCTAAGTATGTTTCACAAACAAGAAAATATCGAACCATGGCATGCACTTGAAAATCTATTTGATCTCTTTAAATAAAATCCTTAGCCGTTTACGATTAATGCTGAAAATCTCGTTTGCTTGCTTCGCCTGATCATCACAGGCACGTGTGTGTCAAACGTGGTATCGGATACTTGTTTGAATTTTGTCATTATTTATATATTCATGCATTCGTGATCTGTCACTGGTTAAATTAACCTGATTCATTTAGGTGATCCTGGCAATGCTTGGCGCAATACTAAATCCAGATCTTTCAGGTTCTGAACGTAAGATTTATTTGATCGCAGAATCACATTAATATCTTCACGCAACAATGACTTTGCGATGCCAACGGGGTATGGTACAAATATTTTGAGTTGAGGGAGCCAAGCTTGGATTCGTATTTGCGTATACAAATTGTGAAGTCTTTTCCACTCATCATTAAAACCTTCTTTCCGATCTCTTTATTGATTGAGTGAACGTCTCACACTCCTGTGGAAAGTTCAGAACTGCTACATGTTACTCCATCTTTTGACGCAAACACGGTCGTATCCACATCTCTATAACCTTTGAGCGACTAATAAACACCTCAGCTGAGTTCTCAAAACTATCACATTGGTGGTTCGGTAGCACCATCACATCCAAAGCACGACATTTGTCCATCTACTTGCGTGGCGATTCGGCGAGAATATTTCAGGCATTCGAAATCCATATAGATAATATTACGGGCCGTTATATTCCTTTGCACTGCGGTTAATTTCAACATATATTTGCCAGTTTCCGTAATGATTGTAGGCCGTGGATTAACACTGACACAAGTAAATTTCATGACCATCAAGCAGTGGCAGGATGCTAAAAACACATATGCAAAGTCCACTTGGAAACTTTCCTACCGTGTGCTTGATGTACCAATACACAATTCAATAAAGATCTTTAATTCACATGTAATGATATTGCGTCGCTTTGCTGGTCATGTTAAGAAACCATATAAAATCAGTTCTGAAATGTACAGACATGACTTATGTGAATAATTGAATCCTTTGAAGGTCATTATTTCCAACAAATAATAAAATGTCAGAGTCGAGTTGACCAAGCTAACTGATGTCAAATCTACGTTCGCCTATATGCTAATGAAATGTCCTAGACTTGTCAACATGATCACTCACTGGACCGCGCGTGGATAAGATCGCGCATCCAAAACAATTTCATCATTGCTGATTTATATTACTGCCCGTAATGGAATACACGCTGGAGATGGAATATAACTTAACACTCAAAAAGGTCTATATGGAGAAATATGAAGTTAAACATTCATGATGGTGAATATCACAAGCGTGCCAAGGATGTTTGGAAAAGCTTTAACAATTTAAGTAATATCGCTACAATATCTACAAAAGTGGCAGTTTATAGCGATGTATAGTACGGGGGCATCATGCCACATATGTAGAATCATATCCCACCCAGTTATATCATCCCGACACAAAGCTGACCATCCTAATAACGCGCAGTTTTGCTGGTTGACAACCTCTTCAATTTCGGCTATATGTAAGTCTAGCATGTAGTTTGCAATCCCGTAATACCTAAAGAAATCCCGGTATTAATTCAGAAATGGGTGAAGACAAAATAGAGTACATATTGCCATGATTGTCTATCAATGAAAAGTCACATTTTTGGAGAAAAAACTCTCTTAAGAGCTAATCTCTTTCTAGCAAAGAAATACAATGTTTAATTCATGGAATATCAGTTGCTTTGTTTACAAACTATACTTTTGAACATTCATTCCTGAAATTAGCACTTGATTCATTATGTGTGGAATCGAAAACACTTTTCAAACTTATGCAAATCCCACCTCCAGTGCTGTGAGAGGTATGATTTTCTCCACACAGAAGATTAAGCCAATGATGTTATATCATGATAAATAAAGGTTTGATCATGAGAACTGAGAAATTTAAAGTTACCAACTTTTTCATATCAAGAAACTTGAGTAGGTTTACAATGAGAGCTGAATTAGTACAGAGTCTCTTATAGAGAACAACGAGAATCGGTCTAGAGAAGATGACATGCAAACACTGTACAGCCCTGGATCACGAACAAAACCAAGTTCACAATATACAAATGTATGTATGTATGTATGTATGTATGTATGTA
>QKMX01045398.1:0-10668 GCA_003401595.1 Venustaconcha ellipsiformis
ATCCTGACACAAGGCCGACCAGTCCTGACACTAACCTCTTCATGCCGAGAGCCAAGCGAGGAAGTTGTTAGTACAATTTTGTAAGTCTTTGGTATGACTTGGCCGGAAATCGAACCCACTAAGTGTTACAAAATCCATACAATTTCACAGTTTTTGCTATTTTATAAACCACGACTTCCCGTATTAGAGGCGGACGCTCTAACCACTAGGCCACCGGGGCGATTAACACATTAGTGAAAAGACGTTAATGTTTTAGTTCGTGTTAATTTGTTGTCTCTTTAATGATTAATCTGCATATCTTTTCAAAGAACGCATTTAGTCTTCTAGCTTTCGACTTTATTTTACACATTGACGTAATAAGGGTAAATGGCGTCTTGCTGCGACGATGATGACCTAAAGGGGTTTTGTCTCCCCAAGAAATATAGCATCAGGGGCAACGGCTCAGACTACACCCCCCTCGTTGGTACACTTCTGTTAATATGGTGTTTGACCTTACTATGCATGTTTTCCCCAATTTCGCTGGTTTACAAAAATAATATTACCTTAACATAAGTAACCATAAAAATAAGAAGAAAAAGAAAATGAACATTTTATGATATCAAAGTTAACAAGCTAACGCACTAATATTCCATTAACAGAAAAATGTATATACTTTGTGGCGTTTAAATGCTGATCATAATTAGAAAACCTCGTTGCTCCGAGATCGATGATGCAGGATGAATATATGCGCCATGTTCATTTATGCAATTATTCATCTGTTTATTGTCTCAGCTTTATTCGGAGAAAAATGCGAGACATTCGGATCATGATGTTGTTACCTACATTGGCGTCAAACATGTGACATTTTGGGCTAGTTTGTTATTTCGTTTCATTGTCAGGAAGGGGAAAAAATCAGGTTAATTTATATGACTGTGGAAGTCGGTCCCCTGACATTAAGTATAAATTTAGGTAATGCTCATCAATCCATTAGTCCGTCGGGTTGTACATCTGCCCTTAAGTACAAGAAGAAAGTACATAGCCAGAATCTTCAATAAATGGCGTCCTTGTCTGTATGCAGATTTGGAATATCTCTAAGGGATGTTCTACTTGTTTTCCTGCATGATTATATTAAAAATAATTGTTAGCCTCTTCAGGAGAGAAACTTTCGTGGCAAATTATTTCTAATGCTTAATGCAGCTATGGCGATGAGAGTGTGGCAAGTGACTACACCCCGACCACAATTAAAAAAAACCCCTTCCAATATTTGCGATGACTTTCAAGTTTTGGGTTGAGTTCTCACCCATAACATATATGTACTAACCCATGTTCAAATTTATCTTCCTTCGGTGTTTCATCACCAGATATTGTTAGCATTTCTTATAAGCGCTATAGAAAAACCAATTTGTATATATTTGTTACGCTTCTTATTAAGTGTTACAAAATCCTCACAATTTTACAGGTTTTGCTATTTTAAAAACCATTATTCAAAATATGTGAAGTAAAATCTTGTTTAGGGTGAACATAAATTGTTTTGTAATTTATAAGAGTAAAAACAAAAGTGACAAATTTGTCTTGTTTCTAATATTTATTCTGAACCTTATAGTTTCTCGAATTTTATTTCTTTGCATGAACGTATATTTTAAGCAAATATATTTATTTTTAAAAATGTATTCCTTTTGTAATATAGTTAAAATTATTATTAAAATGTAATCATTGAAGTGTGCGTGCATGTACATCTCTCTCTCTCTCTCTCGTAAACACTAATTCTTTGATAAGAACTAACACCTGTATTTCATGTAATATGGATAATAATTCAAGGCATGTTTGATCGATATTTCTGTGCTGAGTGTGTTGTTATTGTTGTTCTCGTTGTCGTTATCATTGTCGACATTCATTGTAAATGTCTTGCAGGTACCCTATTACATTTTACCGAGTAATTACCTATCTCACATACAAAAGATTGATTCTTAGACTTAGGAAATATTTCTTACATATATCTTTTTAAAGTGTACTTACGATATAGTGTGTGATTTTCTTAAAACGTACATGAAAACTGTCAATCAATTATCTCTCTATATCCTCCTCACTTCTATTAGCCATACCACTACCATTAACAACTTGTATTTGTATTCAAATATCATGTCTTTTGTTAGACCTTGAATTGGCAAAAAAAAAAAAATCTGGTTCTAAAATCTCAGTTGGATAACTTTATGAAATTCATTGAACAATGTCCAACTTTTGCAGGTTTTGGTTCGCAAAACCTGGACAATATTCAACTCTTTTCATAAATTCAATATTAATAATTACCCATTTGATATCCTTTATCTATATATTAGCCGTTTGTAACGTCTGTGGTATAAATCATGCTGAAATTTAAAAGAAGATATTTCAGAACACAAAGCATAAATCTTTGTTACTTAGGATTACTTTAACCTTTCGATGCCTGTCTCATGACACAACATGTCATTCTTAAGTTGGAGCATTTTTTAAAACCCACAACCCCCTTCCCCCAAAAAACCCCAGGAGAAGTTTGTCAGCAGTAATTAGGAACCCCGGATTTTCCACTTACCCGTGACAATTTGATTTTCATTTCATCATATATGTGCGCTGATTCCTTTTGTTCAAAGGTTTTTATATTGTTTGTTTAAAAAAAAAATCCTTTTTATATCGCTTCTTTAGCTGCTCACACTTGGGGTTTCCTTCTTACATAACCCATGCCTATACGTCTAATACACTGAAACATTACCAACCAATAATTCAAGACATGTACAACCAATATTCATCTCACATAATTATGAACATTACTAAAACATTGCTATCATAGATGTGTAAAAAATTAAAATATGATACGTTTTCCTTGTGACATACGACTACCACGCTGTAACTGATTCATTGCACAGAAGAAGGAAAGAAAAAGTACATATCATTATTTGGATTCGAGACGTATCCTCTGAATTAAGGTCACTAAGAAAAAAATAGTATTCTAAGTGCACTTTCGTAATTAAGACACAATCTGGAATTATTTTAGTAGCGAGTGCTCACAATACTCAATCAATCTGAAATCGCAGCTCAGATATTCGTTTGAATCTGCAACTAAAATTTCCCAGTAGCTGAGATGGCATTTACTGTTCGATATGAAACCACATCTCAAATAGCCCACTTGCTGAGAAAATACATACAGTTAAATTTGAAACCGCATTTCAAATTGCCTACTAACTGAGATTGTAAATGATATATCCAAGTGAGTGCATACTATGAAATTGCCCTGTCTCTAAATGACAACGGTACATTTATGCACTAAGTCGAGTTATAAGTGCTTCAGCCTTTGATGTGTACTTTGTAATTTTCTTCTTAAACGCTCTACTTTAACCTGATACTAAAATTTAATGGCAGTAATATTTATAATTTTGCTGTACAGCTGATGAAAAGTGATACAGAATGAAACAAAATGATTGCTTAGGAAAGCACCGTACGCAAATTACTGTAGCTTTGGCAAATACATAATCGAACATTATCCGAGATGTAGAAAATTCGAATTGTCCTTCATTCAAGGTCAGTGGTTTCTACGGTGTACTCTTGTTTATACACTGAAAGGAATTATTATGCCCTTGTATGAGTCGACTAGAGTTTGAAGAATTTGTTCAATTGGCGTGATCGAAATAAATTGAAACTTAACGAAATGCGTTGTTGATTTCCTATTGTGCATCACTTTAAGAATATATACACTTTGTACATGCTGACGTGGTCCAATCTATGATTTTAATATCTTCAACACTTTAAAATTGGAATCGTAAGATTTAACGAGGTCACGTATAGCTTAATAGAGCGTTATAAATAAGATTTTAACTAAAGTATAAACAATAGAGTTAGGCGATAGTTGCCGTTACTGGCGGCATCGGTTCGATTCCTGCTAGTAATGAATCATAACTCTCGATCCCATCAGATTATATTGGTGTTAATATATAAAGTACATCAAAATAAAATCTCAGAATTGTACAATGGTTGTGGCATAACAATTGCTATAAAGATAATATTTTGTTAAGATTTAACTAGAGTTTGGTAATAGTGTCCTAAATATTAATCAAACGAAAAACGTATATTACATAATTGGTATCTGGAAGATAGGTTTCAATTTGTATAGTCTAAGGTGCCATTGAAATCGTTTCATGCTTCCTTTTTCCCAAAAATACAAATATTACATTTTAAGACAGCTGAACAAATACTGATACAATATTTTTCACCACTTTGGAGCCAAGTGGAACGAAACAACGATTTTTTTTGTTTCTCATGAAGAATGGGATGGAATCTATGTTTTGCTTGTTTTCTTATAAAGAAAGTTTTACGCATTAGATTTAAAAGTTACAAACGCGTTGAAACAATAGCTTAAATGCTTTCTGTCGACCATAGTACTTTCCTTAAAATGAAGATTTAAAAACACAAATGCTTTCAGTAGTAGAGACTAAATAAGGTTCTGACTCAGAGACCATATTTGTCTGTCCCTGAGACACTATTTTTATCTGACCCGAGACCTTATTTTCCTCCAAACAAATGCAAAGACGCATTTACCCAACATACGCCTTATTTGTTAAACCAGATGAGTTAACTGAAAAATATGTTGTTGTTATTTGGTTAGATCCTTTTAACTGAACATATCCATTAGCATCAGTATCATTTATTAAAAGCCCAGTTACTTTTGAGTTATTCTTTTATCAGGTTACCAGTCATTGTGTCTCCAGCCTTACTAAGCTTCTTATCATCAACAGATTTTAGTTGATATTATCAACGTTTGCTGGGGGATACGTGGTTTCCAGCCCAACAATGTTTTTATTTGACAGATTAATATTATCTGTAACTATTCCACCGGTTTCATCAAACTTGTTGCCATCCACATACTTCAACTGCAAATAACTTACCGCTTGGGTTTGATTAAAGTTTGCTGGTGGATACGCTGTCTCCAAATTTATAATTTTTTCCTGCAATATCCAAGTTACCGTTTAACGTTCCTCCTGTCAGTAATAGTTTGTTATCGGTGATTGTTTGTAGTTGTAAGTAACTTAATCTTGAGTAAGATTAACCTTTGGTGATGGATAATCTACTTTTAAATCAAGTACTCGTTGATTTGGCATCAATAAATTACCTGTCATTATATCACAGGTTTTCTTGACGAACGCTGAAACATCAGTTATTGTTGGTTCGTCAGCGGAATTGGATCATGTGAGTGCTGTTCCAATATTTGCATAATAGCTCATTATTATGTAAGATATATAACATAAAATTATATAACAATGACCCATTCATCAACAAAAAGACGTCAATATCAAATTTTGATATCGAACGATTAATCAAACACAAACACAACAATGAACTTTCAGATTGCGGTGATGTAACAAAATACACGTTTATTGAATTATATCACAGAGCTTCTAAAGACAAATATAATTTTGTTTTATTTGATGAATCCAGCTAAAGGTTTCGTAGTTATAATGATTCATTTCTCTAGATGAATTGTATAAAGCGTATGAAAATGAAAATGGATTATCGTAAAAGTTTGAATTACCGAGAAAAATTGCTGTGTCTGAAGCTGCTTTTAAGAAAAGGGTATAAGCAACGCGTCAAGGAAAAGTAGCTGCCGCAAAAGAAACTGCCAGGAATTTTAAGCCGGTTACTGAAGTAGTACTTGGCAAACAACCATAAACTGGACAACAATCAGACGAAGAACTAGACAATGCAAGAAAAAGGCTTATTAGGATTAAGGTGAAAGATCAATAAGAAGAAACTAACAAAATTGCAGAGGAACTTGTGATAAACATTGCCGATCCTGTTGAACGACAGGCTGAATTTGACAGATTAATAAACAACTTTCTTATGCTTCAGCATGCAATAACAAGATTGACAGTTAATCCTGCTGAGTCAAAGAGGTTAATAGAAAATGTGTTAAAAAGCTAATGTCTTTTGAAAATAAGATAAGATTTTATAGAAAAAATGCTATGATGAAAATATAAGATTTGGAACTTGTTGATTTTACTGAAAAATATATAGAAAATGAAAAACTTAACGATCTTAATAACATTCGAGAATGGAAAGCTGGTTATAACAATAAACTACACATGTTTTTTTTAAAGAATAATTTGATAATTATTTAGTATCTGAGAAAATATTAATAAAGCTAAAGAAGGAGATAAATTAACATCTTTGTTAGATATAATAAAAGATTGAATTATTGCTGGTAGTTTAATTACAACAGTAAGGCAATACAGAACTATATTAAAAGATATCCCAAAAGCTGGCCATTTAAAAGAGTGTTTGATATGTATGAAAATGAACGAGATAAAAGATTAACAGAGGCAAGAGACAATACTGGATCAGGTATAAATATATTTTTTTACATCGAACACACAAATGGTTGACCGACTTATGTTTGTGATATCATCAAGAAAGCTGGGAACGAAATCACAGAAATCGACAACGAAATTATTGATATATTAGACCATCTTCAATTTAGTGGGTTGCTAGCGTCCACCGAATACGAAATTTTACATCGCGATCTTATTACGTAAAATAATATAGAAAATTAGATAATTAAAAATTGTCACTAACAAGGACAACGTTATTACTCGATTCGTCTAGCGTGCGACTTCGTCGTTGACTGCATCGTCAAGTACAAACTTTTGTGTTGGTTATGATCCAACAATAATACTAGATCCTAATAGATAGTACGAAATAAGATTAATTTCTATTATAAAATGGCGTTCTATGGCAAATATAAAAACAAACATCAACCACGACTTTACATTTGATCATGGCGCGTGGTTATCAGCTAAAATACCACAGGGAGTGTTTAACGTAACGGATGTTAATAAAACAATTAAAGAACTAATAACAAAAAAGGGGGCGTTGCCGATAATTTTTAGTCGACTCTGAATTATAATACGTTTCTAGATTAAATCAAGTTAAAATAATTTGATAATCGACATTTAACCAGCGTCTAGGATTAGATCATAAACAATGCGACAGTATGCAGAACC
Source organism: Venustaconcha ellipsiformis (assembly GCA_003401595.1). Classification (NCBI taxonomy): domain Eukaryota; kingdom Metazoa; phylum Mollusca; class Bivalvia; order Unionida; family Unionidae; genus Venustaconcha; species Venustaconcha ellipsiformis. The sequence goes on from QKMX01045398.1 coordinate 7,005, forward strand.
GGTATATCATATGACGCAGATTTACCGGTAAAAATAAAACAAGTAAATACGATTTTTATCAATTATTCTATTGCACCAGGATCTTACTCAGCCAAGGGAATCAATGGTCAAACCATGTTCAGCTTTTCGCCGGATGTTCCGCCATGATCGCTAATGCAAATTATTCCACGACAAATAATATACTACCCGACTAATTCTGAAAATCTGATAACAAATATAACGATGCAACTAACATATCAGTCTGGGCGACAACTAGATCTTGATAACTAAATAATCACATGTTACACCTACGCGTGCGTAGGAGAGCGCAATCTGCGTAATGTTAAATCACGTGAACAAAATTAATTTTATAATGCAAATATTGAATAACAAGATGAGAACAGAAAATATCAAAGAACAAACGGAGGTGGATTTCTCGGAAATATATTTACGAAGTTGGTCGAAAATATACTTGGATTCGCACGTAGAGTCGCTGCAATTGCAATTGATGCATCAAAAACTTTTATTACACGCGCCGAAACTGCTGTTGGAACCGCATCCGGACAAAAGCTTGTTGATAAAATTAAAAGAAGCCCGCCTTCAGCGGCGGAAATAAAGCGACCACAACAGATATTGCACGAACAGAAGAAACAAAACTAGCTATGACAGCTAACAAAAAATTACTGTCTCAACGAGTTGAAGAGGTAATGAGTAAGCTAGTAAATAAAACAAGACAAAATTAGATTTGATTCAGATCTTGTAATTTTTTGTTTGGCGATTATAAAAAAAGAAATGTCAGTTAAAATTACCTTGATCTTGATGAAGATTTTGATACCGATGATATAGTAACAGAATTTGACTACATTGAATATCTCGACGATAGCTCGAACAAGCCAAAAAGAACTGGTCAGCGAAGTTTTAATACCAAGGATAAAGATATGTTTTTGTTCTCACACAAGGCGATGCTTGACATTTGTGGCCAAATATTAGACGTAGCTTTTAATCCTATCACAGCTAATGCAGAAGTTGCACTTGTCAATAATGACTGGAGTTTGTTTAAAAGTGAACGATATCACCTAGCAAATACATCTGTGGAGGATATTGACAATTGGTTACCAGTTGTAAGTACAAGTAATAAATATTGCTTCTTTTAGCGATGATTACTCATGATCAGTCGCAACAAATATGATGTGGTTCAAAGACACTCGACTTGGTTTAGCTGCTTCATGCGAATTTATTTCACGGTACTCTTATACAAGGCGATGACGCTGCAAATCTAGTGATCGTTGGAGATTTTCTTGTAGCGAATGCTAAAAATTTGGAATAGAATAACCAGGTGCAGCAGCAGATGCAGCTGCCGTGAGAAACTCACTGACGCAAGCGTGTAATAACCTTGGTACAACACCACCAGCTGGAGGTGCAGATACAGTTATGTTAGATTCAACAATATGTTTATTAGTACACGTAACATAAGATATAACGAGGGGTATGCCAAACGAAAAGCGAATGAGGCGGAATCATAACAAATAACAATGATGTTGCCGTTAAGTACAATATTTGGATAAAGTATTTCGTGGGTTGAAACACTCTTATTTTGGATCGGGCAGAACAAAATAAATGTCTTATTCGATTTGGTGGAGGAGATATAAAATTTATAATTACAAAATTAGCACTGTTGAGTTATTATTATTTTTTAGCAAACAGCTCGACTAGGTAGCCAACTACAAAATAACGTCATTTTCGAAAACGCTAACATTAGAAGAATATTCGTTAGAAGAATATTTGTCAGAATAAACTCTAAAGAATACCCAGAACGAGCAATTGAATGTAATTGTAAAGCCAAACAATGGTAAAAATGTTACGAGATCGTATATGTACCTGATAGAAGCAATGCAAAATATCAAGACCCTGACAGCTGATAACATATTTATATTGAAGAATTTCGTACGCTTTATCCGATCTTTTTCTTTGAGGTATCAAAACACTCCGAACGAATGAATAATTCAATCGCGGAAAAAATGTAACTTCGACGCTTGGAGTCGTTCCAGCATCTTTATAATCAATCTGATGCAATAGCAATGCATCAAAATATTTGTTATCGGGACAACGAACAAGAGAAGCCTGGATGTGATAAGGTGATGCTAAACGATCTTCAAGTTATGAAACCGGTAAATCTGAGAGAAAACTATTTGACAGGAAGCTAGTGCAAGGATTAACTGGAACAAAATGTAAGTTGGGATAATGGTATGATGATAATGCACCGATGACGATGCTCGCAGCTGAATTAAGGTTGTCGCGAATGCCGTTGATAATATCTGGGCAATAGATCTCGTAGATATCTCAAATCTTGCTCAAATTAATGATAATAAGAAATGTATGTTTAACGTTATTAATGTTTTTAGTAAATACGCGTTTAGTATTCCAGTTACGGATGAAAAATGAACATCGATAACTGATGCAATTAAACAAACTATCATTAATACGGAAAGGCGACCAAATAAAATTTGGACTGATTAAGGAGCAGAGCTTTTTAATAAAACATTTGAACAGGTTTTGGAACAAAACAACATAAAAATGTGTTACATTAAACGAAGGAAAATGAGTTTTTTAAACAATTTAATCTAACACTAAACGAGCTTATCCACACATATCTGACAGCTAAAACACAAATAGGTATATTAATGGTTTTCCGCAGATTATATCCGAATGCAACAGCACGAATCACCGAACTATCAAAATGTCACCAAACGACGCAGTCAAAAATTTTATTCTTGCAAACAAAAATATGTATAGGCGACATAAATTTAAAATCGGAGATTTAGATAGAATTTCTTTGACAAAAACGTGTTGGAAAAAGGCTTTATTCCAAACTGGACTGAAGAAGTATTTCTCGTTGATAAAGTTTTAATGACAATTCCTGTAACGTACGCGCTGCAAGATTTATCAGGTGAATCAGTAATTGGTAGTTTTTACGAACAAGAATTACAGAAAACTGAACAAGATATATTTGTTATCGAACGAGTAATCAAAAAGCATGGCAATAAAAGCCTCGTCAATTGGCGAGGTTACAGAGCTAAATTTAATAGTTTGATATCAACTACAGAGCTCAACGAGCTCAACATCGTGCAATAATGTTTTAGTAGAATTTTTCGTACTGACATAAGACAGATTTGCATTTTACTAGCTTACATAACGATATAAGACATCGTGGACGATCTGGAGTTAGCGGCATTTAGCTAAAGATCTTGACATATAGAAAATCCAATTTTATGTTTTTCTGTAGGTCGGGAATTTTGATATTTAAAAATGGTTTTATCAGCTGCCAAAACAATTTATTTTCGTCCACTGTAAAATCAAAGTTTATTTTTTTTGTGAGAAGATAATATTTTATCGGCCAGTTGTTAGTCTTATGTAGTTTTTCTTATCCCATGACATTGTCATGGGAAACAGTCGCTCTTTCGTAGTTGATACGAAAGGCGTTCGCGACTTCGTCGCTGGCATCAGCTTCGCTGACGTTGTTGTTGACGACTGCGTCGTTGACGTAAGCTTTTTGTGTTATATCTAAAGTTCTTTTCCCTGGTGTTAATAGTGCATCATAAATATATTTTAGCTTTTCGAGAAGACTCATATTATAATATAATTTTGTAAACATTTAAATAATAATAATGGACAAAATAAGATATAT
>QKMX01045461.1:0-10071 GCA_003401595.1 Venustaconcha ellipsiformis
GAGAGAGAGAGAGAGAGAGAGAGAGAGAGAGCAGGTTAAATTACTAATTATTCCATCAGGGCTAACTTATTGCTCCCTCGGGAAAATAATATTTATTTCTTCGCAAATACTGGAAAAGTGAGTTTTAAGTGAACGTTTTATATTATGATGCCTTTTATGTCAAGTTTTGCTTTTTCTGTCATGAGGAATTCTAGGTCTATTTTCGTGTATTTTGCAGATTACTTGTATCTTATAATCTCTCTCTTCAGAAACGTCAGACTTAACATTTCGCATGTCAGTGTTACTGGTAGAACTGACACTGTTCATAAATGGATATATTGCTCCTTCTAGCCTTCGAAAAAGACTGGAATTTGTTCTATTCATTGTCCTTATCTATCATTCCTGTCAAAAAAGGAGTAAAGATGAGATAAAATATATGAATCATGTTACAAAAATCTACGTTGAAAATATACAATATCTCTTGTTGAACTAAAAGTCTTTATTTACTGTATGTTCCATACTGAGATACTTAGATTTATTAGTGAGGAATTTTTAAATCGCCACAATAAAATTCATCATTTTTTCGTTTTGTTTTCTCTTTTGCAACGTCTCTACATAGAACTCTGTTTATTATGATAGTAGTTAAAATGAATATCTAGTATAATGATCCATCTCAGATATAATTTATGCATCTTTTATTTCTTCCAAATTGCCACTATATAACTAGCTGTTTGGTGCAGATAGGTCTGGGAAAGAATGTATACACTAGACCATTTAATGTTCCATCTGGCTCGTTAATATTCGCCGCTCCGTCTTGTATTTAAATATAAAGTAATTCTATTGGATCTTTTGTCATTAAGGCTACAGGTTTAAAGGATTATGTTGAATACAATCTATCCATCCCGAGTAGCATTTTGCAATGCTAAAATCTCACAGGGGATGTCATTATTATGATTGCATCCACCAAACCAATATCAGTTTTGTCACCATCTCCCGGAAAGATGGATTCATACATACTGAGTTGTTTTGGTTTTTTTTTTTTACACTCAAGCGCTTATATCTCCAAAAGATGGGTTGTTGAAAGTTATTGGCCAGCGTGAAATTGGGGAAAAATGTATGTACGTTAGCTCAGATAAAGTTTATTATCGCTGAAGAAATAATGGTGGGAGTAAAGTCGATACAGTTACCTAATAAATTTCCTCACGTACGTTGTTAATACATTTCGGCAAATCTTTTATTTGAACACTTAAACTGACATAAATAATATTGCCCCGCTTGCATCGGATCTATTAGATTTGGTTTGGCTTTAAATGGATTTAACACCGTTTTCTTCTGCATTTATTAGGTTATATATGACGGCCAGTATAGTTGGTGTAGGAAGCACCTTGAAATCTCTCCGGGAAAAACCACTGACCCAAGTGAAGCTACTACCAATCTTTTCCAGATACCCACGCTGGACGAACCTAGAGTCAGTCCTAAGCGAACTGAGCTAGATGTTAGTGATGTGCAATTGTAGGCAAACAGACGAACCAATTTCATATTTTAATAATTTTCATATCTGAATTTCTTCTTTACCTTTAGTTGTGTTTCTGATGATGTTTTATGTGCGAATATACACACAACACAGAACACTCCAAACAGTAAACCACATATATTATCGCAAGGGATGCAGTACAAAATCAGTCTGTTATACATAATGTCAGTCTATACATTTGACCATACAATAAAAATAAACAATTGCTTCTGCCGAGGGAATAATGGATATAATTACCAGGTAGGTACTGTCAAAAATACTTTCATCCATTCTTTGAAAAATATTCACTCCAAGTTAGAAAACGTCTGCCCTCAATGAATGTACACCAGAAGTAGTCCCAGTGCATGGAAGAGAGTATTTTAAAAGTCAGTATTACTAGTGTAATTTAGCTGCAAGTTCAATCGGCGTGAGTATTAATGTTGACTTCATCAAAAACTTAAACTATCAATGACATCTTTACTTTACAAAACCTTTTAATCTATTAAGATTGATTCCAAATGGGTCCTACAAGTAAACTTTCATATCCTTCCAGATACAAACTTCCACAACTAACTTGTAAATATATAAAATCAGGAAAGGATTCACACAGACTTAATAATGACAACATATTTTGCTCTTGTGTTGTCCTTCCACCCAGGAAAATAATTTGTGCGAATATTGAGTATTGATTGTCAAATGCATGTGATATATATTTGAAATTGTCATCAGTATAATTCAACACAAACTGTTCGCCAAAATTAATTTACTCTAAACAGAATATTTTGTCCATACTCAAACAGATAAATTATACTTAGTGAAGCTGGTATTACAGATAAAAAATGACTCTTTTAGGAAATGGATGTACTTATTTCGTTACTTTTTGCTGGTAAACACGTTAAAAAAAATTTTTTAAAAAAAGAATTATTGTTTACTAGGCGTTTGTCAACTAAATATCAAAGTTAGAACAAAAATATGTTGCTGCATTATTGAGAAAATATTATGTATCGCAAAATAACTCAGCTCAAAATCTGGTACGACAATTGGACTGTCACGGTTTTTGTACTAAAGAACTGGCTTGAATTATTTTGAGCCAATTCAAAGTACTATTGACAATCTATCTATATATTTATCCATCCATATATATATATATATATATATATACCAACACTTTATCCGGAAACAAATCTTTGGTGATAATAAGACTCATAAATAAAAACGCAGCCGTCGCCATGGATCTAGGGCAGCATATTTTGGAATTGGATCCATGATAAAATGATTTGTTATATTATCAGCCTTTTTATAAACCAATTTGTTATGATACAGCAATTGAAGTCAGAAATGTTACGAAATATAAGATTCTTGGGCAAACATAGACTATTTGATTCCTACTAATTCAAGATACGTTTTTTTTTTGTTTGCAGCTGAATGAGGAATTTATGTTCCCATTATTGGTCTCAGGAATATTAATGTAGTTTATGTAGTTTATTGGTAAAGCCAAATGAAATGCTCACATTTTGGACAAATTGCCAGACACAACAAAAGCAGCTGTATTCAATAAATCGGATGACATTTTAAGAACCGTAACATAAATCTCAAATACATTAGCTGAAACATTTTGGAAAAACTACTTGTAAGATAATTATTCTGAAAATTCTTCCATCTCAAAACCTTTAAAAGAAATGGTACCGCTATATTTCAAAACTGCTAATTTTGATGTCAACATTAAGACTTTTACTCTCAGAGAGTTACAGTGATCTCTATATCAAATCAATTACACCTTATCCTGACCAGATGTTATCCATTATCATCTTTTAAAAAACTTAGCTTTGATATTTCTAAATTCACTGCTAAACAATCTTAATAAAATTTGAGGAACTGGCAACTTCCCGTAGTCTTGGCGAGAAGTAACCAGTACTCACCTAGATCTGGAATGGACCAAAGAGACATTTCCAACTATTGACCCACAACAGTAACATTCTGTACTTGTAAAAGTTAGGAAACAGACGACCACTGATAGACTATTATGGTATTTCGAGTCCAAATATTGCTATTAGACTTGAAATGTTGATTCATATCCAAACACGATAGACCACCTTGTCAGACTTGAACGTTGATTAGAAATACTGCAACCTTATTTACTCAGAACAGCTTAAGACATGCATGAAATTGCATGTCCCTCTTAACTTAGGAAAAAGAGGTTGATGCCTTATTGATCTGCCTTATATCAATGAGCATGATAAGCATTGACAAAGTTCAGAAATTATCATTAAAAAAATAGGTTCAATTCTTTTAATATAAAAATAACTGCACGCATTACTGTCAATTTACATCGCGCCTCATCATGGCCAAAAACTCTAAATTAACGGTTGGTCTATACCTGTTTTGGATGAGATCGTACATGCAGGCCTTATTTTCGACCGTATGCTATATTTGATGGATAAGTGTCAAGAGGCCCTGGATTTAATACGAGTCGTAGCATATACAGATTGAATATTGATCCGAAAGTCACGCTCCTATTATAAGGGTCATTAATAAGAGCTACACTTGATTATGATTCTACTTGGTGCGGAATCAAAGTTTACTACCTATAGATGCTTGATCCGATACACAATCAGGGATGTAGACTTTGTCTGGGTGCTTTTATAATTTATCATCAGAATGCTTCTATGTTGAACCATATTATCTAAAGCGAAGGAAAGTGGCTTTCTAGAATACTACAATCCATCTTGTACATCATAGTTTGTAGTGTTTATGCCCAAATACGAACCTATGTCTGCTCCGAAACAAATTATATTCCACCGTTTGGCTTGTTCGATCCTTGACAATGAAAAGCGTCCTCAACAACTCATCATTAGAATAATTTCAATTACGTAGGAGTTTCCCATCTTATTCATGCTTCATGTACACAGAGAGTTTGAAAGATAGTCACAATTGTCTCGACCATTGAACGTCCCATGACAAAATATTGAGCAGGTGAGGGGATAAAGCACCAGTTTTCACTGCTGATAAAACCATTGTAACATCTTTAAACTATATTGAAACATCTTAGAAAGAAATGTATTCGTGCTTCCTGATTGCCGTTTGCACATTGAAAAGTATGCAACATCTGAAACCAGAGAGGTTGTTAATATTCCAGGAATTGCAGACACATGACACGCTCATACAATCTGGGAAATGTATTCTGTACTGTTGGCTGCGAAGTCACATTGGTACTAAGGATAATTAACTGGTGTATAAGTAGCCAAAGCGGCCCTGAGGCCACCCGTTTCTGAAAGGAAGACTCCATACACGGATTTCAAATAATGTGTAAATCTGTATGCTCATCATATTAGGCCAAAAAAAGGGAACGAAAACTTTCGAACATCAAAGACACTATTGTAGAGTGGAAGCCCTCGCATATAAGAAACTGCACTGACAAAGTAGTAGAATGATAACTGCTTATACCCCACTCACGCATGGCTCCTGATGGGTGAAGGTATACGTATTTCTATTATATTTTTAACTTTTATTTATGAATGTAGAGGTCATATGAGACCAAACTATTACATGTTCATGTTCATGTTAAAAGATTAATATTTTGAGACAAGTGGAAGCTGTGTTTTAGTTGTGTTTAGGTGTAATTTGTGATGACTCATGTTTATTTAAATTTCATTGTAATTACAAAGTGATCATTGACTTTTCGGACTAAAACATTATTCTAGGATTATTGTGAATTTATTCAATGACATACTAGATTAAACCGTTGTGATATATCAAAAATATTGGCACATCAAAATGGTTGACCCTATTGCTAAAACGTGTTATTTAATTATATTAAATATTTATTGCCAGTTAGTTTAGTTCATTTTCCTCCTATTATAAAAATCTGCTGCATTTAATCTTCTTACGCGTTGGCAGCAGGTATTTCAAATCCCAAAGCTGTTATTAGTACATTTGAAATGTCTTTCTGATCCTGCATTTATTGCGTCGGTATGCACAAAAATAACGGAACCATTTTTAACAAAGTAACATCTCTGTACCAGTCTATGCATTAGTTATTGATTTACCAAGCAATGAAGGACAGAACATGTGAATTAATATTGAAAATGTTTACATCAAAAGGCAGCATTTATTTTCACGAGTTTTTTTAAATGTTAAACTTGCGACAGTAACCAATCTTACACACGTCTGCGAAGAACAACAGCCACGCTACATATTTAGTGTACCAGCAATATACACAGGATTTTTGTGGGTAACTAATCTAACTGCGTGGATTTCGATACTTATCATGCGTTTAATCGTTTGTAGCAGTATTTCATGACAGTCATTTAATAATTTTATGATACAGAAACCTTTCTTTTGTATTATCTGCAACTGGTCCAAGGATAACAAATACATTCTTTTGAAGAAAATTTTAACCGTAAAAAAGAATGTACGATATATTTGTTGAGTAGCAAATTTGAACTTTGTACACATGATACCGACTGTCGCAGACTATTAGCTCTGTCCAGATCCTATTCATTTATTGGAGGAAATAGACCGGCATGCATTGCTGTGCGTATCTGTCTGAAGGCTGCCTGTAATCAGAGTCCTATCAGTGATATATAATCAGAGATATGGAATCAATATTAATGATCTGTACCTAGAGGCGTGTAATGAGTTGCAACTGGCAGCAATAACAAGGATAGAGCAATCAGATGCTTGTGTTGTAAGTTCAAGTTACATCATGAAAATTAACCTAAAACAATTTTGACATGTGTTGTATTATATTTCGTCAGAACCCATAAAACAAAAATTTGGCAAATTCTACATTTAATTTTAAAACAATAACAGAGCTCGCCTCTTGTTTTATCAAGCTGTATCCTTTCCCTACTGATTTTTTTATTTTACTCTTTTGCAAATAACATAAATCGTCCAAATGCACAAAACAAGAACGACCATAGCATAGATTGTGAAAGACATATACTTTTCATGGGTCACAGTATCGTATTCAGCTTTTTATTGCAATGCATTCCCTGAGATTAGCCAGTAGCAAGTTAATAATGCGTAGTTAGGTTTGGAACAACTTTTATAGAAAGTGATATTTCTGTTGATTCTGACAGCTTAAAACATTTATAATGAGCTGTTCAGTTTTCTGTACTGTTCAAAGTTCAATTCATTAAGTATATGATACGTATCCCAATGTACTGGTCCACAATACTCAAGGAATATAGGGAAGGTCAGTTGTCCGAATTTAATCCATAGCCAAAACTAACAGCAATATTAGTCAAATAGAAACGATCAATAGGAAATATCTTAATCGTTTGCTCGCTTAGATTGAGTGGTAGATAGTGATATAACAAATATATGGATTGAGATGGAGTGGTGGATAGTGACATAACAAATATATGGATTGTAGTAGAATCTTCTCTCTTGATTGATGAAGCGTCAATTATACATTCAGCTTTCTTCTGCTTACATAGAGCCACATTAGTAAGATAAATATAATGCACGGTGAGTCCGTTTCGTTTATCAGTCGATTCGAACGACATCTGTGAAATTTGTGAGGATGCCAATGTAACCATATAACGCGCTCAAATTTCTTTCAGTACGTGATTGTTAAATCAAAATAGCTTCCAACAACTTAACCCTAGCCCTGCTCATATTTTGCAAGAACACAATGCTATATTTGACTGACCGTTAAGGTCAACGGGATGAAAACTTTATATCAAATGCTTAATTTTCTTTCTATTCCAATAAGACACTATCCACGGTTGAATTGTTTTGCATTTTGGATGACCTTTACTGTAAATAGTCAATGCATGCCTTAGGTCATGAAATGTTTTTAAGGCAAAATATATTCCCTGCACTTAGAAGTCGAATGTCTCGGGTTGTCATCGAAAATACCATTTAAAATACAAACGTAGATCAAAATTAGGTATAAATAGAATTGAAATGCAAAAGATGAGGTCAGTTAATATAACAATGATAACAACCCTCAAGCAACGTAATGCTAACTGCGGAAGTTGCTATTTTGTTTAACGAATTTGTTAAAGTGTTGCTTTTTAACAAACATCACTTTTCCATTAAATATTGATTACATACTCAACTCGCTCTGATCATCTCGAACGTTTGTTTTGTGCACAGAGAATGAATATTTGAATCAGCAATGTGAAGACGGCGAAAATTTGGCCTTATTTTAATAAAATCGAATGATCCTTTTAATTAATAGACCGGCGTGAATATCACTCTGTATGTTATGTTACACGAAGTTTAGTCAAATATAGACATACAAAAAGTTTTAAAACCGCCAAACTGACTACATGATGTTGAAATCCTTTACATTTAATTACTCTTGAGAATTTTACGATATGCAGCACTTACATTGAGACTTGTATTATATGCAACAACTCTCTTGAGACTTGTTCTATATGCAGCACGTTTCTTGAAGGTACCAGTTGAATAGTGAATCTTATAGGATGGAAAAATGTAATGCATCTTGCATCTCAAAGACCCAACTGCAACATATATAAGTTAAACTCGCGTGGATTATGCCTTGTAGGGACTGATATAATTTGTACGTATCAAAATTGCTCATCTTTGATGGACTGATACGTTTCACAAATTTAAATTAGACAAGACACCAAGAATGATCGGCAACTCATTACTCTAGATCCAGGTATTTTTCAATATGTAAATATTGACGAATTATTTTTAAAGCAGAAATTAAGTACTTAGAACAAAGTTCTTATCTAGTCATTAACGATTCTCATCAGGCTACAAAAGTATATTAATTATTGTCGTAAACAATCTTTGATATGCATCACCACATATCAGTTCTGACTATCTTACTAATTAGGACATTTTAAGATGATTTCGTGAAGATAATATTTGATTTATGCCAAAATTAGACTGATACCATTCTAGCTAACATGTGATTTATAAACTGATGTCCAATCAATATTAATTTTAGTACCAGCCCTGTGAGGTCCAATCAATATTGATTTTAGTAACAGCCCGCTGAGGTCCAATCAATATTGATTTTAGTAACAGCCCGCTGAGGTCTAATTAATACTGATTCTAGTAACAGCCAGCTGAGGTTCAATCGTTATTGATTCTATGTAACAGCCTGCTGAGGTCCAGTCAATATTGATTCTAGTAGCAGCCCGCTGATATCCAATCAATATTGGTTGTAGTAGGTCGCTGAGGCTTGATCAATATTGATTCTAATAACAGCCCGCTGAGGTCCAGTGAGTATTGATTGTAGTAACAGGCAGCTGAAGTGCAATCATTATTGATTATAGCAACAGCCCTCTGAGGTCCAATCACTTTTGATTATATTTACAGCCCGCTCCGACAATTAGGTTTTCTTGCAATCTTCTTTCACACAAACTCAAGAAACCTTACGATTATTAGGATTATATGATTTTCCTTGTAAATTGATATTTTCCTCGTTAATATTTCTAGCACAATAGCTGCATTTATTGTGAAAGTTACGCCAGATAGATCGTGCATCATTTCATAAAGAAATGTGCACCAAAGTAGATTACAATGCTAATGTGTTTAAACACACCTGGTTGAAAGCGTATAACAAATCTTTATCAAAGTAACTTCGATGAAAATGTTCTTTCTAAGACCTTTCAATCTGACAAACTTATTTATTGATGCAAGAAACAGACTTTTTAAATTCATTAATACGAATACATGTACCTTTGTCGATACCAGGTAGGTAAACAAACATCAGATGTGTATGTGTTCTTAATGTAGGGTGAAAATTGCAATTCAATACTAACGAATTGCAATGGAATACGAAATCCTACTTTCATGTTCACCATGTGTTTGAAGTACACGAGTACTAAAGACTACGATAACCGTTGGGCCTGGATGGCAATGCTTCGTTCCAACGTATAAGGCAGAGACGCGCCGGCGTAATTCTAAATTGAATTAAACACTCCTGCTTCATTTAATAGCAGTGGGGTTATCTGATAAGATAATTATTTTACGATTAATTCACAGGAGAACCCATGTGTGAACAGCAGAGATAATAAAAAATGACATCTGTGATATTGGCGTTTAGGTTTGATGTATCGAAATAATGAAGTTAGCTTTAATTTAATCACATTTGATACGCCCCATTGGCCCATCATTGCATGCGCCTACACTAACGGAATATATTGGTTTCGCATCTATTAGCAAACCTTTACTTATTGAATGTATCGACAAATCCCCGGCGCAAAGCAAAATAGTGACTGTTCACATTAGAAAGTAAAATCTACGGTTGCTGACCAGGCTTATTATTCTTTGCGAGAATACTATTCTAGCTTCAGATATTAACATGCCAATTAGTGACTGTCATTGCCTCTTTCATTGACCGTTTTCGCTGATGAAATGGGTCAAGCTCTTATCTTAAATAGTAAAGCTGTTGTCTTAAGAGAAGTCTGTTGGACACTATGACCGACTCGAGCTCTATACCAAGCAAAGTTATGCACCCAACGTGGATCGACAGCTTTGTCTCAGTTCATGAAAAACGATTAAAAGTAACAACTGAAAAGAAGAGATTGTATTGTTTGGGTACATTTTTACCAGTTGTTGTTGTTGGGCTTAACGCCATTTTTCAGCAC
>QKMX01045580.1:0-10017 GCA_003401595.1 Venustaconcha ellipsiformis
CATTAATACATGCGAATTCTTACTCTGTATAAAAACCCAGAGGCAAAGGTGTAACTTCAGGATATCGTTTTCAGAAGTATAACAACAGTTTTCGTATGTTATCCTAGATTTTGAACAACTCTTTAACATATTTTATCATATCGATATAATGCCTGCAGTGTGGCATTCTTTAGGGATGTCTAGCACTGGGAGATCATATAATTGTGCGCTGTAACATTCAATATAGCTGCCAGAGTGGCCTGTTTGAAAAGCTCATTATCATTAACCCTCACGAAAGCAATAATCATATCAACATTGGGTCCTTTCTTAAAGACGTGTTGTGACATCTAGTTACTATTAAAATAAAATAGTGCTGATTTCATGTACAACATGGCCACCACATCAGCCATTTTGAAACCCTTGTTATCGCTACTACTTCAGAAAGAAAATGCATAGTGTCACGGGATTTTTCAGAAAACTTTATTGGATGTCTAGCTGGTTCGAAATAAACATTGTACTGATTGTGGCCGCCAGTTTGGTCATCTTGAAGATTTTGTAACAGCACTCCTCCTAAAAATAATATAATGTCTAGTTGGTTCTAAATGAAAATAGTGCCATCCAGACAGTCAGTATGGGAACAATCATGACCATTTTTAAATTCTCACTATCATTATGGTCATATTAATATGTGGCTTTCACTGAAAGACTTCTCATGGCATTTGTAAATGGAGATCATGCTGGTTTGACTTCTAAAACGGCTGCTACAATGGCCATCTTAAAAATTACGTTCTCACTAGTTCTTCTAGATGGTTGGTGATATCGACATTGCGTTTTCACCATAAAATTGTTAACCGGTACCAGAATGGTTATCATTTTGGGTTTAACACCATTTTCAGCACATTACAGTCTTAATATGGGGGACATTATAACTGTTGGTGGAAAAACTCAAGGAAACACCTGTTAGAACAACAGATTCACGGATAGGTTGTGACAAGCTTTCTCACATACCTACATTAGCTGAGCCCAAAACTTGAGACCAGTGTATTAGAGATTAGATGGCAGTGTTCGGTAAAGGCGATTGCTTTAGACTACTCGGCTACCAGGGGCCTCTTGTACTCATTAGAATAGTACCTGTCTAATATGGCCACAAAAACATGTCTATAAAATGCTTTATCCTTATTCCTCCAAAACAGAGTCATGTCATTGAATAAGGGCTTTCCACCAGAAGACTTCTTATGATCTCTTGTTTGTACTAGGTGGAACTAGAGGAAAGCTTTCTCATGTGTTGCTTTCCTTAGGCAGTCTTTGGTGAAAGTATTTGATTACCTTTTTCTTCTTCTTTCTTTAAGAGGAGCATGGTCATCGATCCCATTAGCTAGTAAGTATTAAAATAACAACTAGACAACATCAGGATCATTAAAAACATCAGCTACATGACAAGGTGATGACCGCATTTTGTCACTGAAATTTTTCTAGTTAAAGTCCTTAAAACGTTTGTGTATAAATTTACTTCGGTTTGATGATGGTGCTCTTATTTGATCATTGCGAAAATCTTTTTTATGAAAGTCAGGATACCAGCATTAACATTTACAGTGTTACATAAGTTCTTGATTTCTTTGTTCGCTTGGATAAAATTTACATGCCAGGGTTTTTCCTATCATTGAAACCGCATGGTCAAGCGGTTGTATTTATCCAGGTAAAAGATTTAAAACATAGATAGGATGAATGTGTTATTGTCGAAAAGGTCGAATGTTTGGTCTTCCAGTAGCAAATCGTCGGTATAGATAGCAATGTTATCTACTAACGAAGTATAGACCGATAGGTTTTGTGCTGATATGGGAGCAGCCAGTTTTATTTTCAGAGAGAATCATGTGAGAGAAAATGATTCAAAACGGCTTTTTCTAAACAATTTGTTTTGAGTGTCGTGATGGAATAACCTATAGTGCTTGATCATAGTTCCATTTCTGACAAGAGTGTGTCTAAATTTTATTGTAGTTAAAAAGACGTAGTAAAACTATGAAAATAAACAGCATCATACTGATCTCTATTTCACACACACACACACACGCACGCACATTTTTAAATAGATTTGTGGAATTGGGACATGGTACAGCATCTTACAGCATAACCAAAATCGTTGTTTCTAATGCCTATCCGCTACTAATAGTGAAACTTTGAGCACAGCCGAGCTGTGTGTTACATGATTATAAAACATGGGACAGATTTAAGGAGGAACACGCCTATATAACAGACAACATAAGATATACGTATACATTATGACGTTAGGAATCATCAAAGCATTCATATTTGTCATAGTCTTTATCTGGCATTTGGTTGAACCAAGTGTATGCGCTACGTATCTATCGAACCGCTATTCTTCATGCTTGCAAGCAAATACGTTCCAATTTCTGATATTATAATGTTTATCCATTCCTCATTCACCATCCTTGACACTTAGGTTGCCTTACCGGTCTTTACACTGTGCATTTGGCCATAAGACTTCAAAAAGCACAAGAGAAACTATCAATTGTAATTAATTAAAACAGATAAGAGCACCTAGTGTTCAGTGTTGTAATTATAGGGATATAAATATTTAATCAACTGCAAATAAAAGAAAAGACGTAATTTTTAGTTTCTATACCTACCTCAGAAAATGACAACATCAAAAAAGAAACATTGCAAAACTTAGCTGATTTTGTGATCTGGCTAAAAGATACATATTTAATTTTTGTATTCATATGTAAAGAACCATTATGCATTCTTTTCAAATTTTGTCAAAATGGAATAAAATTTCTAAAGAATTACTGGGATGATCAATAAATTAGGAGCCTGCTTGACTTAATTTCATTAATATAAATTAATCTAAGTCATCATTCAATGTTTGATATCACAAAATATAAATTTCATTTGTGGGAATGGTAGTTTACGTGTATTGATGTCATTGACTCATTATTTTGCTAAAATTAGTCACAAAACTATAAAAGTCATAAAATAAAATGAAATCAAAGTACTCTCTTTACTTGCTTATATTTCAGGTCCAACTGCAAAAAAATCACATATAATGCACCAGCAGATCTGGATCTATGTTGTTTGTCCTCCTGATTGCTCCTAATAAACTACATAGGTCCAGGTCGGCCATCTTTGTGTTGTTTGTATTTGGATACGACTTATAAGCACGTATATACATTAACGAAATGAACCTCTGCCAAATGTAAAAATTTAGAGAAATGACATTTATGAATGATATTTGTCTTAATCACTAATGACGATGTTGATTTGGATTATGATAATTTGTTACTCTAATGACTGTAAAGGTATGGAAGATTGCACCCGAGTCTGTCTGACATATCTTAACAAAATTATAATAAGCAACTGACACTCTACTGGCTGAAAATAATTTCCAGAAATTCAAGATATGACCATTTCATCATTTTAGATGCAGAGTGCTGATATCATTTTGATATTCTTCAGCAATGAAAAGATTTATAAGTTAATTGCTTTAGTGAGCAAACTAGATGTCAACTTGGCCCAATTTTCATCTATGACCAACACAACATAATAAGATGTCTTCTCGTGAAATCGATTCTTGATATGACATTTTAAAGTAGCATGATAACAAGATTTTTGAGATAGATGCCATATAGGCTATACTCAATATCAGATAGACACCATTTCTGTTTA
Organism: Venustaconcha ellipsiformis; assembly: GCA_003401595.1. NCBI lineage: Eukaryota > Metazoa > Mollusca > Bivalvia > Unionida > Unionidae > Venustaconcha > Venustaconcha ellipsiformis. The sequence goes on from QKMX01045580.1 coordinate 3,661, forward strand.
GTGCCAACAATCATAAGAAGTATATTTAGTTATGCTTAATTAGAATATGACCTGCCATCTAGGAGAAATAATGATATAAATTTTTGCGATCGCCAATATGACAATCATATTCGAGGATGGGGTGGCATAATTTTTATTTATGACCATGGTGACATCTAAAGGAATGTTTCAATGCAAAATACATATCACCTAATTCATTCGGAGGAAAGTACGAAAGTTTGAAGATGCACATTGTGGCAGGCATACTGAATCTCTGAATGACACCATTAGTACAAAAGAGACGTCATAAAAATTTGTTTAATAAAAAACTTAATACAACCATATATTGAGGTTTAGTACTGATGCCAGTATGGTGAAAATAATTACTATGGTGGCAATATTGAGCATTAAATCTAAGCCAATTATGAGAAGTCTTGGAGTGAAAATCCTATCGTTATATTACTCATGAGTATTAGCAATAAATAGATTTTTAAGACGAATTCAGGCATCATGATAATTCTTTTAATAAAACTCCAAGGTTGATATGAATTTCCATTCAGGAGGAATTGCAATACAGTTTTATAGTGGACCTCTCTTGTAACCATAGTGACAATCATATCAGCACCACTTTCTTTTAGGATCAATCATACATCATAAAAAGTCTTCGTTTGAAGATCCAATGTAAGTATAATGTTCCGTTTAGAATGAGCAGTGATAACAAAGTGTTAAAGATGGTCTTGTGGAGGCCACATTAAACTTCAGATCAGCCCGAGTTTTATTAGACAAACTAAACAGCATACTACATAGTTTACTAAAAACTGTGCAATTTTTATCAACTATACAGTAGAATTTGCAATAACAATATGTTCAAGATGGTCACTGTCGCAACCATATAGTATGTCTAGGTGGCACTATTTTCACTTAGGACCAATCCGACTTTTACATTTTGTTTTGCATCTGGAATTTGATGGCAATCCTCTTAGTAGTTAGAATGAGGTTTGAGTGAAACCCCATGTTGACATCACAATCCATTCAGTAATAGTTGCAAGATTTTCAAGGTGACCACTGTGATGGTCATATTGGATATTTGAGTGCCACTATTTACATTTAGGACCAAGAGAATGCGATCAATGTGTGTGTATTTATAGGTTACGTCATTTGTATAGGAAAATACGAACCAGTTTATGGGATAGAAATTCTGCACGACCTTTAGGGTATATAATAACTATTCGACAAACCGAGTTCATATTTTTCTATAAAAATGCAATAGTCTTTTTATTATATGCTCCGTTTCTTAATCTACATAAGGCTTAATTATATAAACGAAAACAACGTACAAGAAAAAAGTAATTAAATTTATGTCGTATTACAAACTAATAACACAAGAGCAGATTCATCAGTACACAAAAAACTAATTAATGCTCACATAACTCCGCCCAGATAAATTTGAACTCAATCTCTAGCTAGACATAACTTTGGAAAGAAAATTTTGGGGCTGCTTAAAATTGAAGTTCAGATTCATATTGTGAATGAATGCGCATTGGAACAACTTTTCCATTTAGTCTGGAATGATTAGGTTTTGGTATTTCTGTCTAGTCTGCTGAATTTCGTGATAATGACTGGATACATCGGTGTCAATTCTACATGAAGCACATTTGATTTCATTTCAGCAGCGAGAAAGCACCGTGTTGACGTCTGAAAGTGTTTCTCTTCTGTCATTGAATGTTAGATATCATAATATGGGAAAATAATGAAGTCTCTCTATTGTAAATATAAAAAACGACGCTTTGGACTATAAAGTTTGTTTCATTTTGAGTGCAGTAAAGCGAATGTAATTGCATTTGGAATATAGTCGAAATTAGAGTACAATTCGAAACGTGTAATCAAGCTTGAGCACCCTGACATGGCTCATGTACTTCGTTTTTGCAGAATTAAGAACGTACATTTTGAGGACATTCAGGATGTAAAACTGTAATTATATGTTTGCCATGCTTATTACCAGCTAAATAAGAGAAGTTTATGCCTTTCATACATGTACAGTATTCAGTTCCAATGCACATTATCGAATTCATCAATGACAAGTCTTCAATATCACTAAACAGCTTAGTAACAGGAATATAGTAACATCAGTATCTAAACTGACATGGTCTGTACTTTCATTCTAACTTGACAGCCTGATTCCAGTCATGCACAATTTAAATCACTTTATTTGGCATTTGCTAACTCATTGTTTTAACTGGATTTGACACTATTTATCCCTTAAGATACCATATGTACTCGTTCCAATGGCAAACAGCATAAAAACTGATCTGCTTTCACATTTGCTTATTATTTCTTTTCTAAGTGACTGATTTGATATTTCTAAAGTTCTTAAGATACCTTATGTACTCAGCCATAATGTGCCAGCAGATGATGTTTGTTCTACTAATTAGTCATAGCAAATGTCATATATCCATATTCACCTGTGTATTATGTAACAGAAGTTCTGGGTTTGTACAACTTACAGTTGGAGGAGACTTATAAGCGAGTATTGACAATGTGTCTTTTTAATGTTATCTTATTATGCACATTAACAAGCAATGCAATTCAGTAGAGCTCTTGATCAAATAGATGTTATTTTCTACATGTTGCTTTTGCATATAAATGATTTTACTTTTGTTTTGGTTTATTGCCACTTCTCAGCGAAAGACAGGCTACAAATCGAAGCCAGTTAAATGGTAAGTCTCCGTCGTACTGGAAGCTAATGTGAGCCTTAGCATTGGCTCATTGTGATAATACAAAATTGCATGGCAGCGACCAGTAAAGGCGGGCGCTTTAAACCACTTGGCTGCAAGGGTCACATAAATGTTTGTAAATAATAAATACTCCTTAATATACTATAGTATGTTCTTAGATGTTTTAAATTCTAATCAATGTTTATTCTTCAGCATGCCTCAGAACAATCATTTCTTTTTTAAGTTCAAATCTGAAATGAAATCTAGATAGCTATAAGGTATAAATACCTGAAAGAACATCATTCTGCAAAGTGTAAACCCTCACATTTGTCTTCTACGTCACAATGTTTCATTGAAGTATTATATATATAAAATTATAAAAACTTACAAGGAAACATTACAAGCTTGCCAACAATGAAGTAAAGATATATAGCAAACACTGTAAAATTCTAATTCTTCTGCTAGCAAATACCAGGCAAATCTAGGCTAACTGCCAGTTTTAATTTTGTCCCCTTCAAACCCAGCATAAAATAAAATACACGTATATCAATTTTTAAATAGTCAGATACCTGTAATATTTATTTTGCACTTAATGCTTTGGGGGTAGCAATTAGATTTTTGGCAACCATACAGGAGGACAGTAGTAATGATAATCCTAGATCTAGGATAATTTTTTTGGTGACTGCACATTTGCATCTCATGGCGTGCAGAACTTAACTGGTCTGAAAATTAAATATACTGAATATATTTATCTAATCATTTTAATATCTTTGATAAAAGTTACATGTGCCTTCACGCTTCTCACCAAAATGGATAACTGGTAACAGTATTGTTTATTCATCTGAGTATATCTTAACATTAGCTGAAAGTCAACAGCAAATGAAGGTAAAAAAACATATTTAACAGGTTGACATAATTATTACTATCAAAGAATATGGTTATACCTATGCATGGTTAGGAATTTATGTGCCGATTTCTTGTATCAGAGATATTAAATAAATTTTTCAATAAAATTTGATGAACTTCTTGACATGAAAATTGCACACCACAATTTCAGCACTCGAATCACAGTATATTTGGAGTATGAATGTACGGACAATGGATGTAAATATGTCCGACGTGGTGGTTTCGGAGGCTGAGAGAAACATGTAAAAGTGTGTTCTAAATGGTCTCATATATGTTTATGACTATAACGTGGGTCATTCTATAAAGTACTACATCAATATAATTCTTTTAATTACAACAAATTTTATGTTCATGTTATTATTAGAGTATAGTCGTATGTATGTCATTAATCAAATGGTAGTATAGTTATTCTTATTATAAACAGGATCTCAAATTGGTAATGGTAAAATTTGAATGTATGCAGTGGGCTGAACAATAGCCAGCTTTTGCAAGCCAAATTATTTCATAAATTTAATATTAAATCATTACCCATTTGAGCTTCTGCTTTATTACTTACTTGTTACCATTTACATAGAGTGTGTGCAGTTTAATATTTTTGATACGTCAACATGCTAACAATATATGTCAATCAAATCGGTCCAAATAAGTGCATAAACTTGTTTTGCAATTTTGTCATTGCTTATTATCTGTGACAGTATGAGTTTTCCTTGCCTCGCCTTCTGGAAACCTTTTTCGTTTTAATATTAATATGAATAATTTGACAGCAATCCTTCGAATTGATTACCATAGGGTATTGAGAAAAGACCTACCTCTTCCAATATATGTGTCAGCATATGGCTAATTTTCCCACAATGACTCATTGACCAATAAAATTAGCAGTATCAGTCAATGGAAAGTGGTCTGGGGAGTCTAAATGTAAAACTGGAACATGAGCACATAGAACATGATAATAAGGTTTTCTAAAACAAATATATTTCATGATGAATACATTTTGTGATCATAATTCCTAGTCTAGACAATGAACATATACTAGTAAAAAAACCCGCAGCTTTTTCAAAATAGATTACGTTTTTAAATAACCTACCGTAGGCAAAGACATCAATATGATTTCTCATAGACTCAGGTTTCCTAAAATAAGTACATTTCATGATGAATGCTTTGAGTATAGTCTCACATTTAGTGATCATTATTACTTTATGCTGCATGGTTGATACAGAGCTCACTCCTGCCAATCAGAGATTATACCCGACTTGTATTGTTATAAGGGTAATCTGGTTATTTTAATTACACCAGCTTGGTACTATTGCAATGCCACACTGGAGGTCGAGGATTCCTATTTAAATACCTATAATAACCTATGTTATATAATGAATTTAAATATGAAGGAAATCAGTTTATATACAATTCATTTTAATGTTTCTCTTGCTAAAAAGAAAAAGCCTTGTTTAGACATATGCACATGGCTCTGTAAGTATTAAAATGTAACATGCAACCAACGTTAATACTTTAAATTCGATTTGTGTTAATTAGCAATATAATTAATTCAATGGACAAAGGGAGGTAATTCAGATTCAATTTAGCTTTATTTAATCTTTGTAGAATTAACTACTAAAAAACATACTATTATGTCAAGGATAAAGGTAGTAGATGTATATTAAATTTTCTCTTTATCTCTTATCTTCCTATCTCTTATTCGAAGGAATAAGATGCATGGGGAATAATTAATGACATGTTGTAAAGTGAGTATTACATATGTATTTCTTTTCTCGTTTTGTTAAAATTCATGCATTCAAAACAAAAACATAAGCATTAAATGCAGTGTAAGGTGTTAGTTAAAAATAGATCGAATTATTTAGCGGTTTTGTGGAAAAGTACTTTAATTGTGGAGGATGCACGAATAAATAGGTTAGGACTGGTTTCTTGTCAATCATTTAATGTGAATTATATTGATGTCATCGAATGCACGTAGTAATGAAAAGGTTAAAAACAAAGCATCTCTATTAAACAAAAACAACCTTGGGATAGAATTGCATAAAAATGCAAATATTCGACATTCTTTCCAAAGAAAGGTGCTTAATTTTATTTTGAATGATATAATTGACTGGCAGAATCTCTCTATATTTCTATCTCCAATGTATGAATTTTCCGTTTTTCCTATCATTTTATATAAAAGATTGTTTTCCTGACACGTATTGCAAAGGCAGACAAGATTAAGATGAGTTTTTCTTAAAAAGTATAAAATTAATTTGATGACATGATTATAAACTAGTGCAATTTTATTAGGATATCTAGAAATCTTTTTTTAAATATTAATAAAATAATCGTTTTATTCGTACCAAAGATGAGTATCAAAACATAAGGTAGACTTAATTTTTAGAAATATTTTGAACTTTTATAAATATAATTTTTGCAATGGATTTTTTTTACTTATTCCGCTACGAAGAGTTTTCGAAGTAGGTCAGGTCAACAATAAAGCCCCTTCATGTCAAGAGTAGAACATCCAGATATTTTTTTAACACGAACTTCAATTGAGAACCAAGGTGATATTTCAGTATGATTTAGGTATTGACTATATTAAAGGCATATTTTGTTAATCTTCTTGATTATTAGTTAGTACGACTATAGAATCTAAATCACAAAAATGTATTAAAAAAGAACCAACAGAGTTCATAGTAAAAACAGACCTCTTTTTAAATATATACCTAATCGATTAGAACTAAACTTTTGTGGTAGTCAAAGGCAAGGTATAAATTGGTAT
>QKMX01045585.1:0-14671 GCA_003401595.1 Venustaconcha ellipsiformis
ATACATACATACATACATACATACATACATACATTTTGTTAACTCGTTGGCTTCAAAACGCCAAGTGATTCTGGTACAGTTCTTGACCCGCAGGCTGTTGTGCACGATTCATTATGGATGAGTAAAGAACTCTATTTTCAATTTGTCGATAATCATTTGAAGAGCTTTGAACTTCATAGGAAGCATCTTGCCTTTCAAGTTTCTACAAACTATGCAAATCTGCATACAGCTACCATTACTAAAATGATTTTAAAAACAACCTTGAAATGCACATTTCTCCGAACACTTATTATTATTTAAAAATTTCTCTGCAAACTTCATTGCATAAAGGATTTTTAATTATACAAAAGGCAATTGGACTATACATAACTGTCATTACTTAAAATAGAGACACCTTTAAGTGACTTCTCAAAATCTGCTCAGCAGAATTTTATCATTATTTACAGAAATAATCCTGACATGAAGACCATTCAGATTTGTGTAAATGATAATGCTTTGCCTTCAGATATGTCCATCCTTACTAAAGAAGAGAAACCTTGAAATGAATTCTTTTCAAAAAGCTACTAAACAGAATTTGACAGAAATCATCCTGGCATCACCAGTTATCACAGCTGTTAATAAAACTAGAAAGTTCTTTACAACTTCTTTTCAAAAAATTGCTGAAGATAATTTTAACAAATTAGAATGCTATGGAAGAAAAGCAAATTAAAAGTACTTGAAAGTAAAAATTTGTAATGGGATTAATGTTTCTGTTTTAACAAGAAAATGGTAGTTTTAATGGTACTTAAAATCATGGATTGGGGTTGGTGGTACAGTTGTTTTTACAGAAGAATTATTATTTGTATTGTAGCAACCATAAAAAATTAGTACTCTATGAAAACTGGCAAATTCATTATATATGGATTTTCAATTTTGAATTACAGATCGTTCTAGATCCAGATATGCTGTGAAGACCTCTCAGGGTAGCATTCAGAAATCGGCCACACAACAGAAATCTCAGAATGATGACCTTTTGAAAAGTTTCCAGAAATCCGTTTCTGAGCTCACAAAGTCTCCAAGGTCTGATGGAGGTGGGAAGAAACCGGACTTACGGGCTCGTTATTGGAAATTTTTATTTGATAATCTTCAGAGAGCAGTTGATGCTATATATGAGACATGTGAACAAGATGAGAGTGTGGTAGAATGCAAGGTATGCTTAGGTGTTTCTCGTGCATTCAGTGGCAACAATTAGCTAGTGTAAACTCCATGAGTTGGACAAAAATTAACCTACTTTCCTCATTTTAAAAGGGCTCTAACACATATTATCTGTTATCATGTGGGGTCCACAAAATGTTTGGAAGTTATGAAGGGGATACTCACACTCAAAAAGGTTGGAAACCAAAGGTCTAAATGAAAATGGTGCTGCTCAGATGTCCAGTGTGGGAACCAGAGGCCATCTTGTAAAACCTTATTTCTCCTGAATAAATGGTGATATCAATATGGTTCTTCACTAAAAGACTTCCTTTAATGCCTGGTTGGTTCTAAATGAAATTGGTTCTGATCTGACAGCTAATATTGTCACGCCAGCCATCTTGTAAATCTTGTTATTGCTGCTCATCCTGAACTGAAAGTCATATTGACATGGGGTTTTCATATAAACTGTGATGTCTTGTTGGTCCTAACTCAAAATGTTTCCAATCTAATTCCCAGTATGACTGCCAGACCAGCCATTTTTGAAATCTTTTCACTACTCCTTTTGAATGGATTGTCACATCAAGATGGGGTTTTCACTAAAATCTTATATTTAGTCCTAAATGAAAAAATCTTATGATGTCTTTTTAGTCCTAAATGAAAATTGTGCTGATCTGATGTCTAGTATGACCACTGCAGCAGCTGTCTAAAAAATTTTGTTATTACTACACCTGAATAGAAAGTAATATAACTAGGTTTCTTGGCTGGAAGACTTTATATTATGTTTAATTGGTCCTAATGAAAATGTGCTGCTTGCATATCCTGTATGGCTGCCTTAGTGACCATGATGAAAATGCTTGCATTTCCTCCTGAATGGAAGATTATATCAGCCATGTGGTCTTTACCAAATGACTTCTTATGATGTCCTGATGGTAAAAATTAAAATGGCACTTCTCAAACAGCTTTTATGGATGTCATGGTGTCCATTTTGAAAATCTTATCACTATTTCACCAAAATCAGTACATAAACATTTCTTTTGATGTCTAGTTGGTCATAAATGAAAATAATGCTGATCTGACTTATAATATGGCCACAACAATGGAAATTTTTTTTATCACTACTTCTCCTAGTTGGCTGATCACATTGGTTGTACTTTCAGCAAAAGACTTAATATGATATGTTATCAATGGAAATGGTGACAATCAGATATCCAATATGGCCACTATGGCAGTCATCTTGGAAATCTAGGTATTAGTACTTCACCAAAACATAAAGTCATATGAGCATAGTGTTTCCACCAGAAGACTTTATATATTTTATTGATCCTAAATGAAAATGTTCCTGATATGGCTTCCAGTATGTTCATCAAAGCAGCTAAATAGAAAATCATGTTATCACTTAAAAATATCAGATATGGTTTTAGCACTCAGCAGTAAAATAAATGAAATGGTCCTATCTTGAAATCCTGGGGTAAAAATTCAGCTAGTATAATGTCAGTCTCTTAAAATGATTTTTTTGAAAAATGATAGCTATAAATATTTTAGTGTATTACATCTTTACTTTCATCTGTGTGTGTTTATTTAACACAAGATCCATGAAAGTGGTGCCTTCAGGACATCTCAGACAACCAGTATTGCTTCTGTGATGGTCATCTTGAAAATCTCATCACCATTCATTCTGAACAGATGCTCATATCAACACTGGGTTTTCACTAATGGACTTACTATGATGTCAAGTTGGTACTAAATGAAATGGGAAATGGAGAACCAGTATGGTTATCAAGGTGGCAAGCTTGAAAATCTTTTCATTGTTACATCCCTGAATTGATGGTCATATTAATGTAGGATTTTCATTAAAAGACATGTTATGAGTCTAATTGGTCCTAAATGATAATGGTGCCCACTGACATTTAGAATGGATGCTGATGAAGCCAGCTAGAAAATTATAGTCATATTGAGACTGAATTTTGATTGAATGACTGCAGAAAGTCTGGTTGGTCCTAAATGAAAATGGTGCTGATCTGTTTTTTCATCTTTATAGCAGCAATGTTGAAAATCGTTTTAATAGCTTCTCCTGAATCGATGGTCATATCAGCATGGAATTTTCACTAAAAGGTTTCATATGATGTGTAGTTAGTCCTAAATGGCCACCATGGTAGCAATCTTGAAAATCTCTTTATCACATTTTCTCCTTAACAGATGATCCTATAAACATTGGGTTTGCACTTTCAGACTTATTGCATAACCCAATGTAAATAATGGATCATCTGTTTTAAAAAAGCATCAGAGATACTGTGATGGATACCACATTTCCCCATAACATCTGCGTGGAAATTCATGTGACTTTCTGTTGTGTTGCCCTAGTAGTAGGCATCTGTGAGAGAAGTGGCACTGTTGGCTCCTTCTAATGGGTTGAAAGATTAATGGGCACAAATTTTAATTTCATTGACATCAAAAATGTACTCTGATCAAACTTCAAAATATGTAGTGTTAGCATGAAAATACAGCATATATGTGTAAAGCTTTGCATTAAGACCCATATTTCACCATTGCTTTGAGTGTTATGGCAACCATATTATTATTATTATTACTGTGTTGATACCATTGTAGGAAGTGATTATGATGCTGCAGCAGAGCACCCGTGATTTTGAATCACTGATAGATCGACTCAATGTTCAGAAGGCTTTTGAAGTGGCAACAAAAGAGGGTGACAGGTGAGTTACTTGTACAGTCAGTAATGCTGTAAATCTTATGGTGATACTTAATATTTGCAGGCTAGTGAGACAGCTGAGTAGACAGCACTTTTTCTCGCGTTAATAGTACTTTAAGTTGAGCTGTATCACTAGGTTTTTTCTGGTGACAAAAAACGTGTTGCAAATGTGTTGAATTTATCAGTGAGCAACAATATGCCTCTTGAAAAATAGCTACAGTACTCTCTCATTATAATGCTTGGTAGATAGCTACATTACTCATTATTATGCTTGGTAGATAGCTACAGTACTCATTATAATGCTTGGTAGATAGCTACAGTACTCATTGTTATGCTTGGTAGATAGCTACAGTACTAATTATGCTTGGTAGATAGCTACAGTACTCATTATAGCGCTTGGTAGATAGCTACAGTACTCATTATAATGCTTGGTATATAGTTACAGTGCTCATTATTATGCCTGGTAGATAGCTCTAGTACTCCCTCCTTATAATGTTTGGTATATAGCTACAGTACTCCGTCATTATAATGCTCTCCATTGTAGCCATTAAGTGGTATTGCCTTATTATGAGTTCACCATATAACAATGTACCTGTTAAAAATTTTAACTACCACTTAATGAAATGGAATCCATGACCATACTCATCTTAAACCAGGAATATAAAGAAAGACATTATCATGAGGGAATACTGTAGCTACCTTTCAGTTTTGAAAAACAGTTTTTTGTCTGCTTAGGTACCAGTCCACTGGCAGACGTGGGCCCATCCTTTCACACATATCACCTGCATGCAATTTACATTAACATATAATGAGGAAGAGAACTCAAGTGTTTGAGATTAACAGTTTTGTGGTTTGTACTGTTAAATACCATTTTCTTGGGTTTCAGATTTTAGAATGGTTTAAAGAATACATATTCCTTGGTACCTAATTTCATAGATTGATCACTTACCCCAAAAAACATAAATAAAAGCAATGATGCATTTGTCTCTTAAAAGGTCATACCAATATTCATTCCATGTATTTACAAAACTATTTCATCCGTACTGCAGAAATTAAGTTGGTTAATTAGGGTATTCATTGCTAGCATCTGGCATAAATGTGGAGATCTTGAAGAAAATGTAGGCTTCTTTTTTCCACACATGTCGGAGTTAACACATTTAATACCACTATTGTAATCTTAAATAATTAGATTCTCTGGTTTCTTTAATGACCACAATCAAAACATGAAGTTTGGCACTTGAGCAAAGTCAGTCGCTATAAACATTTATTTTTAAAACAATCATCCCAAGTAGTTGGGATGTGACATTTATAGACACTCACTGGAGCAACGGTGATTCCTTGATTCAGTTTCTTGGCTGAATTTTGTTTGATACCCTCTGTAAATTCTGTACATGACTTGCTTTCACTTAGTATAATTAGCAGTCCCAGTCTGTCATTGACAAGACAATAATTTACCTGAAAGTCTGATAAAAATAGATACTTAATGTAGAATTTTCTTTGCCATCTGATTGCAGTATTCTTAAATCTAATGAATATCTCTATAATAAGCATGTTTTCTGTTTTTATTAAATGCTATAATAATGGAATTATTACTTTATAATCATCAAAAGTAAGGGATTTCACACCGTACTGGAAATAAACAATAATTATGCCTTGGCTTTGTGACGCTTCTCCTCTTTGTTATAAAATGCAGGTTGTTCAGACTTCATGAATATTCCCAAGATTTTGATTCCAATCAGAGCAGAGGTAAACAATTATTTCTGGGTATTTGTGAATATTTTAGAACTTAGAAGTTACATAACTTTTTTCTACTAGAGATAGTTTGAAAGCTCTCAATCCCTGTATGATGAAATCAGTTGTTTACAGGTATTTCAGTATCTGAAAAATTAAAAATTTACTGGGGTAGTTAGTATAATCAAATGACAATAGCAATCCTTTTCCAAGTGAATTGTGGAGTAAGGCTAATATTTCACCTAAAGGAAAATGGGATTATTCCAGTATTTGTGCCAGCTGCACATACGGATAAGTTGCAACTGATAGATTTAACTGTTAACTTTTACAACTTGGAACTCAAATCATGATTTTATTAGTGGTATTCAACACAGGTGACTGATTAGTTAATTAACTGGAAGTCAATGGAGATATACATTTAGCTGAGGTTTTGGTTGACCTGAAAACATCTGCCCTTAAACCAATTCATGCAGAGTAGCTTATCAGCTCACATGACCAAGTAACATTTCAGAGAGACCTGATTAAAATGAATTTGGAGAAAGTGGGACTAATCAATTGATTGTTTATTTAAAAGTTTGTTGATATTGATTGTTTATTTAACAGTTTGTTAATATGTGCAAAATATATACATATAGAAAGACACGGAGTAAATCTGTATTTATTACTATACATCTGGTAGAGTCGTTAGAGTCTCTCACAAGTTTTTATGTTCATGAAATATTGCATTCAATTTATAATCAATCAGTTTCACTGTTCCTGTCATTCATGTACTTACCTAATAATGTATATTGCACATTCTCAGCACTTTAGATAGCAGTGATTATTAAAACAAAGAAACAGGTGATTCCTTTCCATTGCATATGAATGCCTAGGTTTAGATGTCGGTTTATTTATATTTCATTTTGACTTTAAATTTGTAATCTCGTTCACCCACAAAAAAGAAAAAAATATGGAATGAAAAGAATTCAAAGTGTTTGACAGTATTTAGAAAAGAAGACATTTTTGTTTAGAACATGACCAGGGAAGAAGCAGTTGTAAAACTTCATGATACAGTCTGATAGTTTTAGGTCTTAAAACCCATTATATACACATGCAAAATAAATGCATCAGATGTGGAAGTTGTGCAATTCAGTCATGAGAATAACTTGAGATTACAAAGGATATTTAAGAAGGTGCATTACATATGAGTGCAAAGTCATTAAAAATAAATTCACTTGTCTGTATAAACAATCACCATCTGCCCTACCTCCTATGTGCCTCAACTAGTGATTAGGCTGAAAGAGAGAGAACATCTGTCATCAGTTATATAGATCTTGAAATGGTATGGGTAATTTTGCAAATAAAATTAAAAGGTAATGTAAAATTAATATAGAATGAAAAGAATGAATACAAAGGAAATGCAAAATAAATGCAAAATATGGTGACTGCATTTTAAAGAAAACAATGCAAATGGAAAACTCAGAATGGAGAATAATAAATGATTGAAAACACCAAATTATGAATTTCATGAACGGATGTGTAAATCACTTCTTTTCATGATGTCACTATATTTCCCTAGCAGAATGCTATTTGCATGATAATCCAGGATCAGATGTTTTAGACTGACAGTATTTTTACTGTTTATGCAGGCATACAGAGAAATTAGTCATGGATATGATGCCATCATACCATTGGTTGTATCTGTAGAGGTTTGATTTTAATGAAATGGAAAAAAGCATTAACATTTTGATGTTAATTCCTTTACAAGTGTATGTTTGCATATATTGCAGTTGAATTTTTATTTATTGTATGTTCAATGCTGTCTCTATGTATGCACTATACTTTAGTGACTGCTTTCCATTTTTATTCCAAAATGAAGAAAAACAAAAGGATGTAATGAATAGAAGTGATAAACCCAAAGTCAGACTGTATTTATGAGACCATAAACATAAAAAAATGCAAAGATAGTTTGTTTACAGGGTTTTTTTTTGCATAATCATATGGTGGGATAGCTGTTGTACTTGGACTACAGAATCTGCACTGCACTTGCACGTTCATGTTCTTCTACCCACTGTTTGACCCATAGGCAAAGTCGGCATTAATCTCATTTCAAAGTGAAAACATATATCTGTTTCAGGCAGAGGAGCAGGTGAGACCTATATTTCCTTAAATTTCTTGTGTAATGTAACAAGAGTAAATTATTTCTTTATGCCAAGTTTGCAGTTTTCTCTTTTTATAATTCTTTTAATTTGAATTTTAAAATTGATATACATTATGAGGGAACACCTTATACTGACAGCTATTCCAACAAGACTGTCATAATAGTCCATAAAAAACAAAAAGAAAGGAAATTTAATAATATGAGAGTTCTCATTGGACAGTAACAAAACTTTTTAAATGAATAAATTAAGTAGTAGTAAGTAAACAAAAAATGTAACCGCTTTAAATGAATCCATGGTCATTCCCATGTAAAAAGAAAGCAGATGGTACCGTCTACTGGGGAACTTTTTGGTGAGGGTTTAATGTATCTGATAATTAACTGCTTATGAACAAATATTGTTATTTAAAGACATTATTGAGTATTTATTACATTTGATGCTTTTAGGCATTTCATGTTTTTTTTTCTTTTCTTTCATTAGGCCAAGTTCCATTGCCTGGGAGGTGAGGAAGATGTCCCCAGGCAAAACCCCAGGGATGGGTCCAGCTCACACCTCTCCTAGTCCAGCACAGAGAGTATTGAATTTCAGCCACTCTGATCAGGGAAATCCCAACACACCAGCAGGGTAAGCAGTAGTGAAAAGGAAAGCTGTTTTGAAACCCTGTTCTTCGTAAGAGATTTTGCAAATCTCCTGTATTCACAGTACATTCCGGCTGAAAAGAAACACATGGATTCAAATTTCTGTTTAGCTGACTTTTGCAAGGTTAGAATAGAGGCATTTTAAGAATGGCATTCACTTAACAGAGGTTCACATAGACCAAACATTTAATTTGGTTTGAGGGACTTAAAAAGTGTGTTTCACTATATTTAGACTTTGTATATGCCAGTGTTCAGTGATAATATGCCTTAGTTTTGATTTTTCAGTCCCAAGTCTGGGTCTGGTGGCAACAGCTGGGCAGACAGGGTCAAGGGTATAGTGACCTCCAAACCTCCTCCAGCTGAAGAGCCTTCAAGAAAGACAAGTCAGAGTGAACCTCATGCTGTGTCATCAACCCCTCCAGCAATCTCTCCTGTCTCCACACTGACTGAATCTGAAGAACTCAAGGATATCGATGGTAAACAGACATGAACATATTCCTGGATATGCATACTCAGTCTTAGATCGTATGTACATCAGTGATGTAAGTAAGGACAAAATGGCATACCAAAATTACAAGATTTGGCAGGGCTAATCCAGCTGGAGTTCACTGCTTTTTTTGGCCAGGAAGCAAAGGAATTCTGGCTTGCGGATTGGTGGTGTTCAGTTAGAAATCCATAAGTACATCCATCGATCTGGTGCTATCATTGAGGTTAGGGTTTGCATTTAGGTTATTTTCTAAGGTACTTTTGCTTGTAAAATCAAATGACTTGGTATGTAAATTAATCATGAGGAGCACTTGAACCGCTGGTAAATAGGTCACTGCGACCTATTTTTCTTAGTTTGCAATCCAGCCTTACTGCTATTGGCAGTTTTCTTTTCCAATGCTATATTAAGGTTTAATTGTAGCAAGTCGCTGGCCTGTTTTAAATACTGTCTAGGTCAAATTATTAAAGTTTTGTCTTGCCCGTGAATGTTGGCTATAGATAGCACATTTCTGTCAGTATCATCCTGGTTAAGAATTTTCTGTAATGTTTCTTGTGTTCTGATAATACCATGGTTCTCCTGTTTGATGTACGACAGTAGTACAGATTGTGCCAGTATCAAGAGTCTGTGTTAATATATGTATTATCCTTGTATCAGTTACATCAGTTGCCATATTACCTGAAGCATTGTTTATACTATGACTATGTACCTTTAGCTTGTACCCCAGTATACTAGGTTTCCATCCCCACCTACTTCTTATACAGAAAGTTACATCATTATAATAATGTTGACATGTGATTTATCTTTTTGCCATTGTAAACCCTTGATTTTAATCAACAGCATAGTTAGAATAATTATTTAAGATTATGAATTTTTCATTAAATTAGGTTATTTAACAATGAACATAGTTATCAACAAAATCTGTTCAAATATGATACAAATTTGACAAATAGTTGCAACTTATAGTTTAATTATTGAGTCTGAGGTGGAAAAACAATTAGTGAATGCTTAACAAAATAAAGTGGTTTTTGTTTCACAAAAACATGCAACAAAGACATGTTCATGTGTTTTGCATGGTTGGCATCTGTGTGATACCTGCATGAAGCGAAACACTGTTTATAATAATTTCATTCAATAGCACAAAACAACATGTATATTTTAGCAATGACATGATCATACATTGTTTGCTTTTGAAACAGGGCTAAAAATTAAGTTGGCTACTTGTTTTGCTGGGCTAATAATTTGGCACTCGTACAGCATCAGTTTTACTTGTCCTACACTACACATGATACTGAGTCTGTTTCAAATGCCATTTGTCCATTGGAAGAACATCCTGAAACAATGACTCTCACTTCCACAACCGCCATGCATAAATATGAGCAGTCTAATGGAGTCATTAGAGCCATGATACAAATGTTTGCAGGGTCATGAGTGGAAGATTTCAGCTTGAGAGTTCATAGTTAATCTTATGATTGCTGCAGCCAACAGTGCACAAATTACACTATTCATGTATCCCAGTCAGCAGTTGCACAAATTACACTTCATGTATCCCAGTTAGCAGTTGCACAAATTACACTGTTTATGTACCCCAGTCAGCAGTTGCACAAATTTTACCATTTATATGTTCAAGTCAACAGTTACACAAATTACACTAACATTGAGTATTGTTCCTTTTCTGTAAGTCAGTAAATATGAAAATATTTAACAAAAGTACACAACATATTGTCAAACAGAAAACAACTCCATTGTTAAACTTTACTTAGTTTATTGCTTGAAAATATGCTTTTTATTTCTTCTTAAGTTACAATATCCAATCATAATATGCTAGGAGTGCATGTACTCCCACTCCCTTGCAGATGCAGCCTTCTCAGCAATAATATAAATTTGCAACCTACAAAAATGAAGTGTTTTACAGCATCATGACATGGTGCTGTCTTATATATAGCCACTTCCCTTGTTTCAAGGTCTAGGTCATTATAAGTGAAAATGCAAATTTGGTGACATGTATCCTTGTTCTGAGTAGAACTATGGACCCATGTGAGATATTTTAATGAAATTTGAGCATATTGTATGGCATGTATATACAATATGTCACCTTGACAACAAACTATGCTACATGGCTTAAGTTCAAGGCCATATCTAGAGAAAATATAAATCTGTGAATTGATCTATGTACGGATGAAATTTGTGAAGCCATGAATATATTTTAATCAAACTTTAGCCCATTTTATATCATTGTTGAGCATATTCATGATAATTCCTCTTGCTTCAAGAGAAAGGTCACAACAGAAATAATCTGGGTCATTAGTCGGTTTTCGTACTCAGGCTGTCATTATGTTGTACAGTATTTAAGTCACATTATTAGGGAAAAGGTAACAAGACTGGTATATCTTGCTATAGTTTTGCTGTCTCTTTAGTTACAGGTACAAGCATCAATGGCCAGGATAAATAAAGGCGTGTGAAAAATTCAGGATGGCCAAAGATATTCAATTCATCTGTTTAAGCTGTTTAAGTTGTCATTTGAACTGAACTCCTAATGTTTGCTCTCACAGGTTAGAATGTAGATGTTAACCATCATGGCCAAGCAGTTTACAGTTTACTTGGATTGCAGACTCCATCAGTATAACAACCAAAGCCACTTACATTGCAGACTTCATTATGACAGAGTCACTCATGGAAATATCAACAGTTCAGAAAAAGAATAGACTGCACCATCACGAGTCTCCCACTGTTGATCTCAGTGGCACATCTAGAGGATATCAGCACTGTACAGACCACTTGGTCAGTTGGGTGATTATTCCCTCAATAGGCTATACTTGACTTCCATTCCTAAAAACATCCACTTCAGCTTCAGCAGTCAGCACCATCATTTGGCATAATGGTCTGCTTTTCCTGTAAAACAAGATCAGACTTGCGATCCAGATAGCATCTGGCATCTGGTAATGCCAATTCAAGCATTAGTCAGACTCATGGTTTAAACAGCATCAGATTTGGTGAATCCTTATCCTACTGTTTCCATTACTGGATCCATGACAGCATTCTGGACCAGTACTAGACAGGTGCATTACCTGTCCCAGCTCTGTCTTGACCTAGTATCTGCCATAGCAACTTCTCCTTCCATGGACATCTATTATCTATACCATATTTCTGTTGACACTTAAAATGAATGCATGGAGATCAATGTGTCGTGAAATTGATGGACTTGCAGATTAGTTAATCTTCCCATTCCATCAGCTTCTCCAGCTTAGTTGTTAATACCTTCACAAGAGGAATTGTTATCACCTCACAATTCCATGTTCAATGACATGACATCTTTCTTCCTCAGTATGGCAATATTTGTGGAAGACTCTCATTTCCATACATCAGCTGATGAAGTCTTCCAGCTTTCATCTCCAGCATATCCACTTCCTCCTACACAGACATTGGCTTGTTGCAGAATTATCACATCCATCAATCTCCTAATAAAAAAAAGCATGAAACTTCTTTCAGACAGTTTCCATCATCAGCACATGTCATTATAGTCTTAGACTGTCATGAAAGAAAACCTAAAGACCCACACTTTATCATGCCTTTGCATTGATGACTTAGGCCTGGCTATTTACAAGATACATGATTAAAATCCCAGCTGTTGACTGACACATTGCAGACCAGAAAATATTGAAATTGTTCTTTGTGCACAGAACTTAAAATAATTTTTGGCTGTCAACATCTGGCTGGCAGCATCATTGCAATTGGTTCCATGTTGGACATTGTCATGATTGCTATATTTCCACAATCCAAGCATTGCCTAGGCTCATTGGTTGAGAACCCTGTCAGCAGACATGTCTGTGAGGCAGGTTTGCATAATGCTCAATTACTCAACTAAGAAACTCAAAACATGCTATCAAGTGCCATAGCTGTTTCTGGTATTGTCCAGCTCAAAGAGATGCATTCCTGTCCACATTGAGACTTAATATATCATTGCCAGGCAATCATAAGCTTGCAGCTGCCATCCTCCGACTTCCTTTTCCATGGTCTCATAAAAAGGCACCAAAAGAGGAAATGCTAATGCAGGTCCAGTGTCCACGAGCACAGACTTATTTCTGAAGAAACTTTGAGATAGGAACGACCCCTCTCCAAAAGCAAGGACCCAGTTCACAAGATCTGCCAATGACAAAACTTTCTACCCAGCTTATCTTCTCAACAGTCTTCCTCCAGAAAGTATAGCACTTTTCTGACATCACAAAGGGAGGAAGACTTAAACACTTTATCTGAGAATGGGAGATTCTGAGCTCAGTGACCCTTGAGTTTTCATACTGTTTTTGATGGCATCCAAATCAAATTAAATGACCCACCTCTGTTGTCAAGGTCTCTGTTTGCTACAAAGATCCAGTAGGAAATCTCTTATGAAAAGGGTAGTAGATATTGTTCACTCAAACTCACATTGATTATTCTCGAGATTTATCCTGGTTGCCAATTACAGCAGCAAGCTGTCCTTTAATATCTTGATCTCTTAACCAGTACATTCAGGCATCCAAGTTAAAAATGGAGATGTTGAGATTGGTTCTTTTCACAATTCGGGAGGGATATTTGCAGTTAGTCTAGAACTCCAAGATGCTTGTGTAAATATTCCCATTCACAGGTTTTCGCGAACATTTCTGAGGTTTATATACAGAGACACTATGTACCATCACATAGGAACTATTTCTGCATTCATAAAATCAACTAACTATATTTTGTGATAGACCTCATGTGGACCTTGTTATGATACAGTGGAATACCAAGCTTCCAGCCTCTGTCTTGCCAGTTCCAGATATGAAATCCTGGGCACTTATCATCCTACCCTGTACAGGAATGTACACATTTGCCATTTCATCACTTGCTCTGTGCCAATAAATCCTGATTGATTCCCTCTAGTGGCAAAACTGGATTAATGACCTCCTGAATCAAATGGCAGAGACTCTGAAAATCCTGCCCTCTCTTTGCCTGCTGAAAGAATCTCACATGTAGGTTTTCCATCAGAACCCAGGAATGTTTAAAATTTCATGACTGGCTCATATCAAACAAGCCCTTTGAAAGGATTAGTTTTCAAACAAGAGGTAATAGGTCCCACCACTTTTAAAGTATATAAAAGGAGATGGATTGTCTTCTCCGATTGATGCAGGTTGTGACACAGCTTTCCACTGAAATTTTTTTACTACAATTAGCTTATTTCCTACTGTGGCTCTTCAAGGAGAGATCAGCTCTGATCACTATCAGGAGCTAGTATTCCACAAATTGAAACACATATCACCATCTTGGAAATGGACAAATTTTCTAGTACAGGGACATCTCCAACCTTCTTGTCAGTTTTGACTTTTCTTGATCCTAGGCTATGACCTTTATCAAGTTGGAACCTACCATGTGTTCTCACATATTGAACAAGACTTTTTAAACTACTCATTAAAGCCTTTCTATCTTGCCTTTCATATAGATCTACTTCCTTGTTAATCTAGCTACAGTAGGCAGAATCAGTTATATTCATGCCTTACCAGTAAAGCCAAACTGCATCTTTTTTACCACAGTGATTTGTTGCATGATGATCTGATTTTGCAGTGCTGACAGTCATGGGAAATTAGTCTTTTGCCTTGAAATGACTATTCTTTGGATTCTTTGTCCCAAAGGTATATGCAGGTTTATATTAGGACACTGAAGTGGTACCTGAAGCAGATAGTGTTCAAAAGAGAGATTTCCTTGTTCTTACCATTCAAAGAAGGAATTGATGATATTTCTGTCCATCCTCAGTCATCCAGGATCTGTTGGTTTTTCTGGTGATATATAT
>QKMX01045631.1:0-12856 GCA_003401595.1 Venustaconcha ellipsiformis
ATATATATATCAAACTTTATAAAAATAGCACTTTTGATCTCTGAAGGAGATCAGAAAATGAGAAAATCAGAGAGAACACTGGATGAAGTAATAATTGCTAACGACGCCTGGATCAAGGACATGCCATGATTTACTTGTGCCCCTAACGGTTACATTATCACCGACAACATGATCATGTTGCTTGAATGTATCAGCCCTTTTAACGCGTTTGGAAGTTTCATCGATAGAACTCATTTTCTACTAATCGACTCTGAAGAATGTTCTCTGAAATAAATTTGACTTTATTCTTGGTATGATATAAATATGCACACCACCAATTTTAGATGCTATAAAATAATATCGCGAGAAAAGTTATCACGGTTTTAGGGACAATAAAACAAGGATGCCAGCTGATTAAGGTATATCAGGCGAGCTGGAGTTGCTCGAATTATTTAAAAAGACTCCAGGAAACGTGTTTACTTGTATGCCAAAATGAGTTGACTGACTAAATTATTATTGTGATTGCTTTTTTAACATTTAAGTTGCTCGCGACTGTTTTTACTGATGTGGATAAAATTCCCAAAGTAGATATTATCGATCGAGCAATGTATGAGGTTTAGAAAACAATAATATTTCTAAACGAAAATGATTAATCATCAGAATATTGTTTTTTCATCAATCGTTTGGTGTCGTGCAACAGCAAACGGAGGTAATTCCATGATATTATCCACCGTTGTAATCACTGTGAATCAGATCATGCAATAAAAAGTCATCACCCTTTAAAGATATGTTTAAAGCTGACTTAAAGGAACTCCACTCCAGACAAGATCAGCATTAAAGGATTTGCAATGGCTCTGGTTGAAACAATATTAACTGAGGTTAACGCGATATGCGCTAATGTAATCATTAAACCCAATCAACAACTGCTTCATTTGCACAGCATGTTGCTTGCTGAGGTAATAAATGTTGATGACTGGCATCATTTTATAATATGAGTAACCTGTAGCTGCAAAAGGTTTTCAGTAAGAAAATAACCACATGGGCTAATCAGCATTGAGTGTAAGATTATTATTCTCTCCACGACATAACCTAAACGCGTATAAAATTAAAATAAGCATACTCATATTAAAGAAGTTAAATGAGATAAATAGGTTCCAAAATGTCCTCCAATGTGTATGGATTTACTTGTAAACTCTTTTGTATTACAGTTTCATGTATGTGTGAAAAGACATCACCGTTAAAATAGATCACATTCACACAATATCTGAAAATGGATTCAATCGAGTTTGTACTTTTAGTGGATGTTTAAATGATATTTTCTGCCATTTTCGTATGAGTCGTCAATAGCTGAAATGTGCAT
The DNA here is from genome assembly GCA_003401595.1 of Venustaconcha ellipsiformis. Classification (NCBI taxonomy): domain Eukaryota; kingdom Metazoa; phylum Mollusca; class Bivalvia; order Unionida; family Unionidae; genus Venustaconcha; species Venustaconcha ellipsiformis. Next base: position 1,340 of record QKMX01045631.1, read on the forward strand.
TCAGCAATATTTTACTATTTTAAGAACTCAAGAGGATGACTATGAACTGTCTCTTGCAACCACTGCAGTATCGATACGATTTACTGTTGAAACTAGTAAATTACCAACATCAACATGAACATAATAGTCGCTATTGCATCATTTATTGCTGATTCTTTCCGATTAACACTCCCTACGTAGGTGAACACAGCTGCAACCAGATCAGAATAATTTTGTCCCCTTCCGTCATACACTACCTGATAGAAAATATTATTTCTAAAATGATCGCCGTCCATCAGAATATCATCTACAATTGCACGTTTATCATGCATGGTAATTATTTTCCGGATGGTATTGAATATGTCGTTATAAATTCAAGTCTCTTTAAAAATGCTGTCCCTGCTGCCATGTACTTAACCGTCTCAGGTTTTAAAGCTTCTTTATAGCTGCTGATTATTTCTTGAAATCCTGATTATTTTAAAATACCTCCGCATTAACATTTTTCTACCGCGACGTATTTTTTTTATGTGCACAGAACAGTTTCAGCTATTTCATACTCAGGCTTAGGCACGATACAGTTAATGAGGTTTTCAATTTCCTGTTTTAGTGTTATCGATTTTTTATTGTTGTAAAATGAAGCAGCATCAGACCATTTGTCGATAACATATTGTAACGCTTTGACCTTTTTCATCATCAGGCACATCAGAATGTTCCAGAGGACATAACAGCTTTATAAGATGTTGATTAAATTTATTTACCGTAGTCACCTGCCATAGGTGACCGATTCCTGGATTAGGTGATTAACCTGAAAACAAACCATACTTTCTTGTTGCTGATGGTAACACAAATTCTTGCAGAGTTGTTCTTACTGTGGCGATGCTAACGTACAATGTCTTTGAAGTGAAATCCTCATAATGTTTTACTGCTAAATTTCAGGTGGTGATTCTATATTTGTTGCTGAAACGTCTTCACAAATGAAATTTCCAATTGCAAGTTCTATTGGACACTGAATCCAAGGCAATCTGTATTGTGTAGTGAGGCGGTTTCGACAACACAATGTGAAATATATGTCCATTTTAATTAGAGATGACATTCTCTGGTCTCTGATGAGGATGAGTAAGAACCCAGGTGAGCAGTAGATTACTTTTGTTAAGTCAGCAATGAAGGGAGAAAAGTTGGTTACAATTTTTTATCACGTGCAAAAAACGAACATTTTTATCCTCACTGGTAAGGGCGTTCAACGGCTTGTTTATTTACTTCAGCGATGCCATGAATATGCGTTTGAGGAGATCTTCTCAACGCATGCAGGATATACTGTCTCATGATGAGGTTTTTATCGTCAACGAGATCTTTCTGGCGCTGAGCCGTGAGAAAGACAATATTCTGTTACTATAACTACATACATTAGCTGGAGGTCATACTAGACAAAATTCTGGTCAACTCGAAAACCATACCATCCCTTTCTCCCAGTAGTATCAGCACGGAACCAGCCCGTACTAATTCATGAACACGTCTTTCAAATTCAAGAACACGTCTTCAAGCATTAACACATCCGTGGTCCAATTCAAAACGTGATAATCGTCCATGTGTGTCCTGCCAAAGACGCACCACACCGCTGTGCATGGTAATAATCCGACTTGGTGAGGTGCGAATCGGTGAGAAAACTTAAAAAGCTTCTTTGGTTGGTAACGACGTATCTTCCAATCTGTTATAGTCGCTCATGAATTCGCAAGGATAATCTCCCATGCGGGTACTTTCTCGGTGTTGTCTCTATTTATTTCGTGGGTGTGTCAAAACATCTTTATTGACTTTGCCGTCGCCACCAGACTGTCCAGAGATGCTGCCACAAACTGAAAACTTTCTATGAACCTCAAGTTGCCTAACGAAAACGATACGTACTTTTCCATATAGTTAGGAATCTTACCATGTTTAAAATTTGCCGAACGATTTCACTATGACATACGGGTATCCACGGAGGTTATTTCTGAAATCCGAAACGGCACGGTTCATGAGGAACTCCTTTGTGTTTTACCATTTTACTAACAATGATCTTATATCCGGTGGTCATTGACTGATTTTTTGCTTAGGTGTCAATATTAAATATTATACAAATCCTGCATTAACATTCCACAGCAATCCGCCCTCTGCAAATCCTCTGAGTTGTAATTATCGCGAATGCTCCTGACATGTCATCGTGTTGCTTGAACTGTCATTGGCATGGATAACTTCATGCCAAGCGTGGGCATCTTTGCTGTCTGCAACACCCACGTGCAGGAAAAGCTGCTCAAAATCGGCGTACACGACAAAACAAAGCTGGTCGTGAAATCGGATTTGGTGACGGTGACTTTATTCTTTTCTCTTTAGGTGCATGGATCACCATGACTCACGCAATAGAGAACATGATTTGCAAGTTATCCTCCGAGCAAACCTACGATACAGTATATTGCAGAAAAATATCACACACATGTGTTAGAGATATATTCCGTCATAATCGTAGATAAATTGTTGATCCCGTGGTAATTACGTACGTTAGTGCCATCATGACCGTTACCGTCACCACCTACGTTAGGCTCTCACCGGTCAAGTACAGTAAATTAATCTACGTGCTTGACTCCAGAGAAGCAAGCTTGGTGTGATAAATACCTTTTTAAAACCCAAGTTATTAATACCGATGACATTTTGCTTTGCAAATACAGAAATGTCGACAATCCGCACAGGAAACAAAATTCTAATAATAATCACTCTCTCGGTTTGGGTTTATCCAAAATGAAGCACAGAGAGAACCACTCGCTTGAAACACTGTTTGTAGTTATATTTGCCGTTAATGCAGTTTTAGCTTTTGGCTACTTTGTATTTTGGATTGTATTTGTATGTGTTGACCGCGAGATCGGTCACCCTCGCGAGTATCCATATCGAACCTACAAGCTGAAAGTTTTCACAACATCTGCTACCTTTTTGTAAATCCATCAGATGACGATTTCTAATACGTAAATAACGATACTACTAAGCGGTAAAGTGAGCGCTTTTCACGTCGTCACTGGACGGCAAGATGGGACTTCGTCGCTGTCGTACTGTTGTGATGGCCTCGCAAGAAACACATGTACTTAGATTTGTCGCTGCGATGCTGTCTGATTTGAGAACTTAGCAATCATCGTATTACATGCTCTGATACTGCTATGATGCAGTCTATCGACACTTGATAGTCAAATCTCACGTGATCAATTTTGTCAAACCCTGCAAAGTACTGCGCTCTCATCCTAAACCCCATTGTGTAAATAGTATGTTTTTATTTTATTGAACGTTCGATATTCGTATAAATATGGATCCGGACCAAAGCTACTCGCCTATATCCTGAAACGTTTTCATGAGACGGTAGTGATGGCCAATAAATATCTGAGTTATTTCCCAGAGATGATGTTTTTAGAGGATGACTAAGACAAGCACGAACAAGACCAGTGGAGGAGACGGCGTCACTGCCATCAGAATCCCACACAGAGATACAAGCAGCAGTACCAAGATAAACATCCAAGATAAACTCAAACGGTTTAATATGATGACACCACAATGAGAGCAACTTTGTCAGGTACTCAACCTTGATACACGCACGCCGTTTCCAGCCGGGATGGAATTTATCAAATTAGATTACGTGTACTTGCGCAGTTTTGAGGTGATACTATTGCCAGAACATGCAGTCAAGTGCAAATCTCTTGCAAAATCCTGTCGGCAACGTTTCATAAAATGTTTCTGTTGCATTAAAAATGCAGTCTGTACTCTGCGCCTTGTGCATTAAGCTTGCAACCATCACTTTATGTGTTTGCAACGATGTCAGCGCCGCCGTCTAAATCCATGAATTAAATTTGTCAGGATAACCAAACCGTTTGACGTGAGATCTTTTTACCTCAAGTCGAAAGGACTTTCGCGATCCCGAAAATATCCTGGCCTGTTTTCTGTAATTCCTACTCGTACAAAAGAACCTTCGATGGGCACAGTTAGACGTGTATCCTTTCTCAAACTTGCCTTTTTATCTGTTGATCCTTACATGCTCAATTATCTTAACTCTTGGCCAAACAATAAATAGCCTGTCACTATCTGTTGGCGATATCCCCCCAGAGGCATCCGTGGGCGTCATTTCAATGATGCTGTGTCTCGAGTTATTGTACTGGTTTACAATCACTCGCAAAAAAATCTAAATACCGATCTGCATTATTAGTGGTAAATCTCTTCCGCATTCGGTTTTCCATAATCCTTTTAAAGCTCTCAGCGACTACACCTCTTACATGATTTGATTTGGTCTGCTGTAAATTATATTTGAAACCAGTCCGAGACGGTTATGTTATAAAATTCTCTGTCATGACGCACCCATAATCTATAGGGTTTCAGTGTCCTTTATAAACCCACTTTACTGTTCGGTGTGCAACGACAAAATTCCCATTTTTGTTTTCAGTGGAACCACTTAGTCGTTTCTATTAAACACATCAATGACAGTAAGTAGATATTTGAAATTATCGTTGTCATAGCGTGATCTCTCATGTTGACGGGGTCCGCTGACCAAATATCATCCATCGTTAATGCAATTGTAAACGTTTATGAACAGGTTTGTGAAGCTCTTCAACTAGTGTCACAGACGTCTGCGTCTGCACACCAAAATCTAGTTCAACATCTCTGGTGTTAGCTCTGGGGACATTTGCGTCTACACACAAATTATGCTTTAGGAAACACGATACCACGCACTAGAGTGCTTTCCACTCGCCCCTGAAAATTCTGCTCTTTTAAATCCCTCAGAATGACCACATCGCATCCAACTTTATTTTCCGGATGATCTCGGTAACAAATATCGTGCTGAAACACAAATCATCCACTACGTTATAAGACTCGTGCTAGCAGAGTATCTGATTGAGAAAGAAATAATGTAATAAAATCATCGCGCGTCACAAGGTGGAATAGCAATCATATTTCGTAGAGACCGGTATCTAATACGAGGACACCCCCATTATGACGATGTACAATAATCCCAAAAAACCCGAAAATACCCATAATGAAGAACCGGATACATTTGTTTGCCAAAATATAAAATCCATGGAGGTGCTGTTTCATCTCTTCGTGTATGATGAAAACTCGATCCGGACCTACTAGTGTCAACGTCTCATTGTCCAGAAGTTCTTAACTTGTCACGGTCTGATGTCGAAAATTGCCTAATCAATGCATTTAGGTCTCTAAGCAGTATTTCAAGAGACACGTTCAATACAGTGAACATAAAACTTTATCATTTCTAAGCAGATAACGACTATTTTGAGTAATGAGGACATTAACATACGAGAAGTTGAACCTCAACGTGGAAGGAATCGCCCTCGATGCATTACCTTTGTAGGTACCACCATAAACTCGATACTACTCATAATCAAGGAGCCTATAGCTACTTAGATATTATTAATTTGAAAGCAAGTCAGGAAACGTTGGAGGATCTTGTCAAACTCAGTCACTTAGCAGTGCTAAACACGAGAAATATTTTTATGACAGCTTCATCATACAAACCAGAAACGTTTATGGTGGAAACGTACATGAAGTTCCTGATGGAGCTTTAGCTGGAACTGGAAGTAGTTTTTCAGAATCTAGTTGAATTAGGACCATAAGATGAGACCGGTGTTCGATTTTAATCACATCGACAAAAGTCTGTCTCCGGAAGACCGAAACGAGCTTGAACCCTGTTATAGCGATTACATCGAACAGTATACGTGTATATACATGCATATAACATTACCGACTTTTGCTGTGAATCGCATCAACGACACATCTCCCCATCACCACGTCTGATATCGTTTCTACGGGAGCTACGACCAAACCATTCATGCTGTTTTTATCCAGTGCCGGGTTAGCTTTACAAACGATGTTCAAGCGAATGGAGTCCAAATTGGAAGCTCAAAATGTAACGCCTAGTTGTTTTTGTTTTGCCTATCTAAAGATGATCAGTAAAATCAAGTCGAAGAGTTAAATTCAACATGAGAATCTTAATTCAGGAATTGAGAACTGTGACGATTTCATCATCGATATGATGTTGATTTCCTTAAGCAGATTTGAAAAGACGTTCGACAAACGTCTTTTAGGTGCAGCGAAAAGAGAAACGATCATTGAGGTATTTTGAAAAAGCCGATTGTGTGATACCATTGGCCAGTAATTGTATGTTCTTGATCACTATTCCTAACGATATGAATGAATCGTATAAACATCTGTATTTGGTCCACAATTAGCACCACTATCACGTCCACAGCTCACATTTTCGCGATGGATCAAAATCTTCAGTTTTTCTAGGTGGTTATAGATGTTATAACCGTTGAAGAGATATACCATGTGGCCGAGGGGGATGATATCACAGTGACACTCGAACACAAAACGATGGCAGTATATCCACGCTCTGATGAATGTCTAATGCACACAAATTCGAGGGTAACCCATGTTGTTGGTTAGTCACACTAAGGATATTTTCATCCACGCATGAATAATATCGTCCTGTTTGTTAGCCTCATCTCGATCCAACACAATTAGAACTCACAATGTAACCTTGATTAACCTATTTGTGTCTGTCTAATTGAACATACAAATGTTGCTCGGCTTTATCCATCACGGGATATAATTTTTCTAGTAAATGTAAGTACGATTTCAACATTTTATTATAGTTAATCGCATAAATGTTACCAGATGGCAATAGCACTTCCGTTTCTAACCACTGCTCAAGTACATTTAACAATGTCTTTTCCCCCCAACATCGCCGTACCCTGCATGGTTGTCGTTCTCTCCGAAATATTGTATCAAGCTAACAACCACAGGAGGGCCTTTATACCTACCATATTCGCGACAATGAAAATGTTTATCGTAAGTTGGTGTAAAATGCAGTTGGCATTAGGCGCATTTGAGAAACACTGTATCGATCAGCGGATAAACCGTTGGACCCGATAACCCAACGGGTAATATAAGTCAAAATTCCATCACCGTAGCTAGTTCAAATCCACTGAGGTTCGATTCCATTAAATAAAACCTCTTCGGCTACTTCTGTTGGACTCGGTACCTTACAACAAAATTATCAAACTGCTCATGCAAATCCATTATGCTTTTTAAAGGAGGCTTCTATAATATAACGAGGAAGTCACAACCACCGACATCCTTTTACGAAACCCAGAATGACTTGACGAAGCCTCAGTCACGGTCATCAGAAACAACTCGCTAATCACTTTATAACTCACAGCAACAAGATCTACATTTGGCAAATTTTGGTCACGCGGATTCATCCGCAGGATCTGTCCGATTGCGCATTATTAAGATCATCTACGACGCAGACTACCGTAGGAAACAGTGCATGGGAATAGAATACCTTAATCACCTCTTTAAATTAACACTGTCCTAAGGTATAAAACTTGGATGCCAACACTGCCACCAGAGACGACATCTGATACCTCACCAATACCGTCGACGATAATCGTAGGGATCTCGAGAACGTTATGGACAACACGAATCATCTCAACATTGACTTCGCTTACAAAAGTAGTTGGAATATAAACAGAGCTTGTCTTACTGACGGCTCAGCAACAAAATCATGACAAGTTGCACGTCGTCTACGATAAAGACCTAATTATGAAACATTATATCCTGCTTGCCTCTAGAAGAGCTCATAAAAATGATAACACAAGTAACAAATTAAAAGCAATGCGAACAGCCTTAAATTGTTTTTGTTCACCTCATAAATTTTAAACTACTGTTCACCTGAACGTTTTACCTCCATTCACTGCTGGCCTAAGAATAAATGAAACTACATCTCACTTGCATTCGAAACAGACAGGAAACAAAACGTTGTGTTCGTATCCACATGCAACATAGACAAGAGAACATCTCTAATTGAAACAAACATATTTTCGCTTTATGTTCTCAAAACTGCCTATATAATTACCACTTTATCCATATTAAGATTGCCAGTTATTGATCCTTTTGATTTTGTTAGCGCGTAGATTTTCACCTAAATAGGTGAAAGATAGTCTCATATTCAGATTCCCAACCATAATACAGCTAACAATTTCCAACTCATAATCGTTAAACATCTTGTAGCACACCGCCTGTAGGTTAATTTCCGTCAGCGAGTTCCAATATCATTGCATTGTTACTATAGATGTTTTGTGTCATCGATACTCAATTCTTATCTACCCTGAACACATCTCCGGGTTCTAAAAGTTTTACGACACGTCCTTCAGAAGCATTTGCCGTGAAGAGTACCCATCCAAATCATGAAGACGGTGTCCGGGGTATGATGAGTGACAGCTCCTATTTCTCTGACAGGGGTGTTGAAAACGGTCTTGAGGATGCTTATTTAACTTTAAGGTCACATGTGCATGATGTTCACCAACGCACAGCAATCCATTAGCATTTAGATTATTAGCCACATATGCATCTTCATCGACAAAGGAATTTCTAATAGAAGTTAAATTTTTACCAGCGCTGAGATCATTGGTCATCGTTCTAGCACTGGTATTACATTTAAGACTGAGATTGCTGTCGAGATAATCTACATTTACAGCCTGAGTATCCACAGCTGAATTTGTTTATTTTCCTTACAATGCAAATCCATTTATTTTCACATTTGATGTCATCTCTCTACCTAATTTACTCAATTTTCGTCATCATAAGATTTGACAATGAACAGCATCGGGATTGCGTTATCAGCTTAGTTTCCATTTCCAAGGTTCATGAAGTTTTTCCGCCTATGTTGATATTACCAGTGATTGTTCCGCCAGTCAGAGATAATTTTAAATTGACAGGGCTTAATGTTGCAACTGCAAAATTATCGGTGGTATCAGGCTTTGATACGTTACTTATAGGTTGCTCTCTCATTTTCAGATAACATGTCTTATTATCGCCGGCCATACCTACTTTATTGCTTAGATAGTTGCTGGAATCGGTAAAAAACTTTACAGTCTATAACGGTGACTAACTCATTTTTACATGCAGAAGTGTCTGCGCTTCTGTTACAAGGAGTTTTATTATCTGTTTGCCACTATATGATATAGGTCCAACTGGTCGTTGCAAGACACATTTGCTCTTGAATATGCTTTCGAATAACTGACTGAGTATACATCCCTGACCCACACGTCAACACTTAATGTATTAACATTTAACCATCCATCGGTAAACCTGTCATACACGCTTTTTGAAAAATTAAAATATATAAAATGCCGTTCGTTAAGGTCAATTTGCATGATGATCGTGATGCATTAATGAAAATATGTATTGATCAGCGTCCTTAGCTTAAGCAAACCATACAGAAAGAACATATTAGCGAATATAAATTTCAGGTTGATGTGGCTATTCCGCTGTTATCCCAGTATCAATATCGGCTTTATCTCGTAAAGTGACATCAGATGCCAAAAGGGAGTTAACATCAGCAGGTGATATTGCAACTACATATGATCAAAATAGAATGTGATTATTCGTGGCTCGATGGGCTCAAGTTGATGCAGCTGCACAGACATAATAAATAAAAAAGAGAAAACTGCACAGAAGTAGTTATGACCAACGAGTCGACACAAATAAGAGTTGATGAGGCCAGTCATTGTTATGTAAACATAACAAAAAGCTCTCACGAGATGACGTTGACTAGGCCTTTTTTCCTTTAAATATCACAGTTGCCATCTGGGAAAACTTTTGAAAACTCTAATGTGGAGATTGATAACGAGATTGAGGAGATTTTTTCATTTTCCTGCGTCTGGCACGTTTTTCCAAATGATTGTTGGGTTCTTCAACAGGATTTCATTTAGGCCTGAGACCATATATTTCATTGCTTTTTAATCAAACTGAATAATAATTATCTGCATTCGGTTAATGGTGTAGCAGCCGGCCAGTTTTTGTTTTCACATTTATCGATGACAAAAGATCACACTCTCTTAAACTAAAATCTTTTGTTGAGGTTTCGTAAACAAGCTTATTTGAAGCAGCATCATAGGCATATAAGTATCAATCACACTTTTGCGGAATCCAACGTCACTTTGCGATCTGGATTTGTCCAGGGTCTCTGTCAAAGTTAATAGTAAACAATGCTCCGAACTAGATCTTGAGTTTAATTACGATTACACTCTCAGAAATTAGTTACGTAGGTACATGCAATGACGATCGGCTGTTACATTTGTTGGATTATTATTGGATCACGGTAGAAAAGGTAAGTGTAAGATTGATGGTGGTGACAATATTATTTATAAATGTAATGATAATGATAACTAAAAGAAGAGAAGAAAGTGTGCCAAAAGGATCACAGCATTGTAAAGTACAAAACATGTGCAAATGATTCTTGTAATTTATATGTGCTAAGGCATGCATTTCTTTCGGTGCTGTTACATAATCTTTGCAGGTATGACTCACATTTTATCAAGTGTTTAGAAAGTATCTGCAACAGATTACTTGCATTACCAACATGGAAAAGTACATGTCATTCTCATTAGGTAGATTGAGAATCATTGATATTTTACAATTTATAATCATCAGTATCCATGTACAAACTACAGTCACCAAACCTTTTAATCAGACTTTGGAGTGTTTCCAGGACGATATCGTGATCGTGATGGCGACGCGTAAGGGAGTTTATCCTTACAAGATACATGGAAGTATGCTGGTTAACGAAGCAAGTTGTACTCAGTAAAACTTTCTGATATAAGCATTAAAGAAATGAGCTAATGGAATATATAGTAAATAAGCAAGTAACGAATGAATATTACGTACAGTTTTATCGGGTGGATTACACAGAACCAGAAGGAACACTACTCGATAAATGAATCCCACAATGTATACGTGTGTTCTTAGTTCATCGGAATGATCTGTTTTGATGATAAACGACACTTATTCAATAACGAAATTAAAACGTCAGCACATGGATACGTTGATATTGTTACTACCAACTCGAGTAAAGTAATCAAGCAGATAATTTATTAGCATATTTATGATTTAATCATTCTGCATAAGCCTTTGTCGTTGAATAACTTTCATAAATAAAAGGCCACGCCGTTTTTATCTCGATTTGGGTAGCATCAAATAATTGAACAATTGTCTTTAAAAGAATATCTAAGTATTTACTTTGTAGAATTATTGAGCGAAAGATCCCTGGACTGAATTAGTATATAATGTGATATAACTGAATAATATCACTTGACCAATGCATTATAATTTAACATGCGTTCAAACATTTCGTTGTCATTATATTCAAACTTTTGTCAAACTGGTAAATCAAATGCGTTTTATGCAAACACAATAATAAAGAATCACCGAAGAGCAATGATCAGAAAAGGGACCATCAGCAAAACCAAAATATGCCATAGTTGAATTCATTGTGGGAGCTGATCATGAAGTGGCAATAGGTGGGGAACATACTTGCTTTATATATGTTATTGTAATGTTGAATCTCGCGTACATCCAAGTCGCAAGACGTATTCTGGACAAATTATATTTGACAATATCACTTGTGTTCCAAAGTTGTACCAGTACCAAGATTTAAAAAAAAAAAAAAAAAAAAAA
>QKMX01045711.1:0-11105 GCA_003401595.1 Venustaconcha ellipsiformis
AACGGACAGAGCTTTAGACCACTCGGCCACTGGGGGCCCCGATAATTAGTATTTATCCAGTTGAGGATTAATTGGGTACATATATACCCTATCGCAGTTGACGTTGTCTTTGAACAAAAGATTTAATAATAGATTTGATTTACCAGACCCTGTACGAATGATGATAGCTAATGAGAGTCTGGAAGTTCGTTGTTGTTTTTATGTTTGATTAATTGTTCGGTATCAAAATTTAATATCAACGACTGCATCATTGTTGTTATATAATTTTATGTTATATGACTTAAATAATATCAGCTATTACCCAAGTTTGGAACAGCGCTCATATGACTCGTTTCAGTTGACGAACCAACAATACATCATCAATTCTTAAAAAATGGCGATGCACTGACATGTAATTTATTTTTGTTAAATCAGAGAGTAATTGGTTTGGAAACAGCATATTTGCCACAAAGAGTTGACCATACACAATCGGTAAGTTGTGCACAACTAAAAACAATCGAGAATAACAGACTATCATTGATAAGAGGAACTTTAAGCGGTTACTTAGAAATGTGATGAAAATAATTATAAATTTGGAAACCACTTATCCACCAGCAAACATAAATCAAACCCACGCTGAAGTACGTGGATAATAAAAGCTTGATTAAATCGATGGAATGGTTATAGGTAGTATTAATATGTCTAGTAAAAAAATTATTAGGTTGGAAACTTCATATTCGCCAGCAAATGTAGATAATAGAGAAGCGGTGAGTTATGCTGAACTAAAATATGTTGATAATAACAAACTTAATAAGACTGACCACACAATGACAGATAATCTGCGAGTGAGCAATAACTAAAAAAAATAACTGGACTACGGACGACCTCTCCATCAGCTAATGAGACTGGTGTTATTAGTTATGCTCAATTAAAGGGGGACAATCTGGTGGACCAATGTCATGTCATATTAATATGAAATAATAAAATAACTAAAATATATGTTCCAGTTAATCCTAATGATCTGATAATAAAGAATATGTAGATACTCTGTAAATTGGTATTAAACGAACCAAAAACAATGTGGCGTATATTCCTACACTTTATAAGGCAAATGATAACTGAGTTGGGATTGAGTTATGCGCATCGTCATATTATTCTGAAAATTATCTTTCTTAAGCTTTTTCTCATAGAAACGAATGGACAACAAACAAATAAATTTAAAAGTTTTGGACCAAAATTAAATGCCCTATTGCAGTCGCTATTTTGCAATTTCATTTCCTGAGGTCGATTTAACTCTAGTGTTGGTCGAATATTTAATTGGCAGTTCTACAAATCAAATACTGATATTTCCTGGACAACATGGTATAGTAGAGAAAACATGTATATCTCAACAGCACAATATTTTACATTTCCTACAGATAATTCTGTAAACAAGTATTTATATTTCATAACTTATGTTGTCGTTGCTGAACATCCGTTTCCAGGACTGATAGCATTTCAAATAATCACACCTGACGATCAAATTTGATCTAATATTGTATAATAACTGTCAGAACCGTCAATTATAACCGTTACAAGAAAATTCTATGATAATTGTTTTAACCTTAACAAAGGTGTTGAAAACGAATCATAATCCGGACGTGTAATAAACATCAGGTATTGTTTTAATTCCAATGGTAAAAGCTCCGTTTTTAGAAGAAAAACAAATGTTATTCATGTTATGCATATGAGAGGATAACTGTTGAAACAATTAAAAAAGTTTGATATTATCAGAAGTTACTGTTAGCCCGGTGATTGTCTAGAAGCACAAAAGCAAGTTGAAGTTATTTTTTAAGAAACATATTGATCCTTCTTGATTTTAATACTATATATTTGATAACAAATCTAACATAATAAAGGCACAATATATATTGAAAAAGAGGAGAAAGAAAAAACACGGATAGTCCCCTAAAAAACTAGCAGAATCTAATATAGCAAGAAAAATAAGGATGAAGAAGTGATATTACAGCTTTTTAAAACGAGTAATTTTTTTATTATCTAGACATGTATTACCACGACAACAAAACCTTAGTAAAAATCGTTAACATGACAGTGGATGCTGAGTTAATTATTAGAGTGTAACTGAAATACAATTGTACTAGTGATAAGTTAAAAACCGGAATTTAATCCGATTATTGTTGACATATCTCTAGAAATAAAGATTTTGAGAACGCAATTAGTAATCTCATTGGTGATGAACGAGAAAAGTGTTTTGAAAAAGTCAGACAAACAAGGTTGGAAGAAAAACTTGATTCTTATTAGTACATAAGTAAAGCAGACGATGTTACACTTCCATCACTCCAACGCTCTAGAGCATCCTTATTACGAAATTATTACAATGAAATGGAGACGGTATCTTGTTCTCAAAAATGTTACTTTGGAACAAATCCGTTGGGTACACGGATATATTGATGAAATGGAAAGTAAATTCGGTAATTTGATGAATGAAACATATTTGTATGAACACGAATCTGAAAACACGTTTGATTCTTAGAGTTGGATAAATAAATATGAAATACTAACATATACTTCGTCAGATGTTTATAACGAGTACATATTTGTTTGCTGGCAATAATAGGTTCCGTAGGTTTCCTGTTCAATTGATGGTGCTAGAAATTTTGCGATCTTGTAAAAAAAATTGTAAACGAATATTGTATAATGAAGAAACAGATAATTGATTTCAGTCATATTTCAAAAGAAAATCCAAAACAAGATGTTGACGCACTAATGCAATATTATAARTWTTATCATTAAAACCTCTGGTTTGTAAAACAATCTAACAAGTATTACCATAGAATACTTCGAGCAATATCATATTTACCTCTACTTATGACTAGCTCTACTATAATCCTAAGTTGAACTTCATTCAAACCTTTTTTGGGAATCATATATGGCATTGGTATTTCTCATGCGACAGCGTGTACAAAATTGAGCTTAGATTTGCGACTAAAAAAATGCTTCTAAAACGGCATGTATAATTTTTAAAAAATTATGATTAGATACGATCTTAAACGCGAGGTGTAAAATATTATATGGACGACTTAATACGTGAGTTCCATATTATTGACAGCGTGTTAACATATATATAAATAAATGATATCAAATTATAACGGCAGGTTTAACATGACTTAGACGTTAGAAATATCACCGTCAAAGAGATCTGTAATATTTCATTGTTTAATTTAAAGGTTCCTAAGCCAGAGAACCTCTTCTAGTTCAGAATCTCAATCCGGTCTAGGAACCTTGTTATCGCGTTTTTATAAAAAAAAAAATTGGGAATAGGGTTTCATGGGTGGGAAATTTTATTTGTTTTGAGGCGGGATGGGGTCTCTGGTCGAGAAATCTAACAATGATATTATAATCTACGCAAAGAATTATACAAAACATTTGGTCCAAACACAGTGTCATAGTTTATTGATTAAAGGTGGAGGACGGTTTTTCGGGGGTCTTCGGAGAGGTAAAACGTGATAGTTTGGATGTGGGATGGTGCCTCTGGACTTGATACCTCATGTTAACCTGCTACCGTGTTGTGGGGATCTCAACAGTTTCCAACATATGATGCGTGACAAAAAGGTCAATTATAGAAGGAGGTGTCCTAGTTGTCGAATACATTGCATTCATGAATCCATTTATTGTATTCCTTCATGCCCATCAAATCTATATATGGTTATAATATGTGTCTATAAGGCATCGCTAATATTTCCAATCTGTAACACAGGACATTTTCAGGTCATCGTCATTATATGTAGTTAAACATACTTAATTCGTTTTAATACTTTGTGAGAAATGAATGGGGTATTTTGTGGAACGAAGTGTAATACTAATACTAATACAACTAATAATACTATTACGATAATGATGGGTTGGCTAAATTGGGACAGCATACTATTATTTTAGATCAGAAATAACATATAGATGCGTATAAGTTTATTTTTGCAATTTTTACTAAATGAATGCCTGTATTTTGTGTATTATGTATCATGATAGTGTCAGTTTTTTCCACAGGCGTCCGTAAACCTGAATACAACGGCATCCTGGCGATAGAAGACACGTTGCTGGTCATAGACGATGATGCGTGGAAACTCCAGCTTTATAGCCGTCGTGACGGCAAACTACTGTATACATCAGACATTCTGGAGTCCAGTCCTATGGGTGTCTGCCTTATTAGCAAGACGGAAGTAGCTGTGTGTCTGTCACACAGTAAGGTTGTAATACTGTCATTTAAATCTATAGGTGAGGTAAAACTGGTCAAAACATTAAATGTAAGGGGAGGAATTCATGGATGTGATTCAGTGGCAAAATTGAATTACAGCGACAAACTCGTTGTCAGCGGTTGGAAATATGACAACATGTTGTACTGGTGTGTTGTAAACCTTATAGATGGACGTATACAATCCACTCACAAGATTTGTAAAGGGGGCTATGGTTGTCGTAGTCACTTGGCCGTAAAAGACAACACTATTTACGTCTCGTGTCGGACTTTTAACTCTACAGTTGATGGAGTGTATGCATATGATATTTTTAATCCACACACACACAAGTTTGTGTATCGACGTCATGGTTTTATACCAAGCTCAATAGTTGTTGATGAAAGGAATTTCATTTACGTGTGTGACTCAAACAGAATTCATCAGTTGACAGACAGCGGTCAACTAGTGACCATACACACAGTGTCATCAAGACCCAATGGCATATTTTATGATGACCAGCATCGAGTTCTATACACCACAAGCTTCATGAGTAATGTGATAATAGTCTATAGAATGGAGTATTTACATCAATCGGGTAATTCAATTTTATTTTACATCAACTTTTACGTTACACGACAACGAAAGCTACATACTTTATTTACAGTCATGAAGGATTTCAATTCACCTTTGAAAATATAAAATATGAACTATAAATGTAACATTTATAGTTTTAATATCAGACAAACATGTTTTAAAGATGTAAAAATAAATTAAAGTGGAATTAATAACTCAGTTTTTACTACTCTGTTTTAAGTGTACTGCAAAGACATATTGCACATACATCTTTATTAATGTTATGTATTTAAAATAAATACTATTTGTTGATTTAAAATTCATTACTAATATATGTGTACCCAGCATATTCATTCATATGAGTACCCAAGTATTCATATGTGTACTCACGTATATTCATTCACAATAGTTCAATGTTGTGTACGTTGGTTGTCTTCGCAAAATATTGGTATAAAAATTAAAATCTCTGTTCACTGTTACAACGGAATCATACTACTATCATTATCATTCTAGCATAAAGCACATTTTCCCCACACAATGGCGCTTTCATTCATGTGTGTTTGCACGCGACCTTGAATTCACTTTAGACCGGTCAGCCGTCTTGGGTTACAACGTCCACAGTTCTCACGTTGTATCAAATCATTTTCATAGCATTGATATTTATTCAACGATTTTATGCAGATCTTGAAAGGAATATTAATCAAGTAAAAAAAATAAACTGAAAATAAATTGAGTAATTGCCATTGTGTTTTGTTGTCAAATAAAACAATCGATGCCTGTCAACACAGAAGTCTAATGTTTTATCAATAAAGCACGACGAAATTTCGGACACGATGAAATCACCTTATCGGTGTTTCCAGTTAATTGTTACTTGATGATGCCGATAAGGTGATTTCTTGTTGTCAGAAATTTCGTCGTGCTTTGTTTATAAAACATCAGACTCCTGTTCTGTCAAGTACTATTACTTGGTATATTCCTCTATTGTTTAATCACATGTACAAGTACTACAGGGACTATATCTATGGATACATGGACAAGAACAACAGGGGACCTGTCTAATGTTAAATATACCATATTTGCATATTCTATGTTACATTATTCAATACGCCATATTTACTGGAACTGTTTACGTTTCTAAAGAAGGATCACATAGGCTCGTATCGTTGCTTACAATTTGCCTGTCATGCATATACTATACAATAACTTGTTATTGTATAGTACATGTATGACAGGTCAACAGTAACTAGTTCGAGTTTCCATTGACCCTTTCCACCCCAATTTTGATATTTGGATATTTATGTTGGGATGTAGTGTCAGAGTTCATTCCCTATCGAAATGTTGGAATTAGTCGACACCGTTTGGTTTTGGCATAGGGTATCCGCTTACTAGCCGGTCTAACAAACTTTAGCGACCTTTCTTTGAAATATACCAGCATGAATTGATAGGAATATGATTTACTTTCTTATATATTACGAGTATAGCATTCATTATATCTTTAATCCGCTGACAGAGTAGCCGAAACTACAGCGTTGATTAAATTTGACCTGAAACTCGCTTTTAACATTCCTAGTCATATGACTACACAAATCTCGCAACCTACATGCCAATGACATCAGAGGTAAACTAATCACGTGATTTGCCTTGCTTTAGATGTGCACCTTTTGAGAGACAGCCAGACCATTACTGGATTGACTGCTTTGTTGATCTAAGTGGTAGATCATCTGTCTTCAATGCGGACGTCCTGGGTTTGAGCCCCATCTAAGTCATGCTTTGGACTTTTAAAAATGGTACTAGCAAATACTCGCTTGGTGCTCATCATTAAAGAGGTTAGTGTTAGGATTGGTAGGTCTAGTGTCAGGATAATTTGACTGAGTGGTTCATAATGCTATACATCTGCGGTATGATGTCCGTGTGTTAGACCTTATGATAAACTGCCACATTGAAGATATTGTTGTGATAAGCATGAACAAATTTCAAGCTACATTAAAAGCAGAAAACCCACCCCATCCATTTCCTGGCCTCCAAAGATAACTTGAAAATAAAAAGACAATGAGTTTATTTAAGAAATAGTGCTTTTATAAATTTAAATTTTTATTGCACTTTAAGATGGTGGTATTGCCTTCTCTCGCAAAACTCAATTGTTCTTTTTTAAAACTAGTTAAGCTTGTGCATTTTGAACTATTTGAACATACTACCAGCTTATTCATAATATATGTCAAACATATCCATTATTTGCACAGGTGTTCCAATAGAAATTTTAAAAATGGATGACAAATCCATCCAACTTTTTGAAGAGGCACTAAAGGATGGAAAGGAGACAGTATACAACATCCGAATCATGGTTGTTGGACACAGCGGTGTAGGCAAGACCACCCTGGTCAAGCGTCTTCTTGGGGAGAAGGTAAACATTTCTGAGAGCTGTACTACAGAGGGCATAGATGTCTATGTTAACTGCTGTGATGTTTCTTTATCGAACTGCGAATGGACAAGGCAAGCAAAAGGTATATGATCATACACAGTGATTAAAGATCCACAGTTCTGTATTTACACAAATAATGTGAGATAAAATGTATAATGTTTTACGGGTATCTGTCCATTTTAGTGTCAATTTTGTTTATGTCATGCAATCTTGCATAATGCATAGCTTCCAATTGTCCCGCTTTTTATGTACTTGCCCGCATTTGGGACCTGAATACAGATATCTGTTTTTCGTGTTAAACATTCGTTACAAATATGCAAAACAAACGAAATAAACATCTTTGAGTAGGGTGGCATTGAGTTCCATTCTGAGAGTAAATGTATCGCATGCATGAAGGGATATACAATAAAAAAATGTGAAATTGTTCATTTGAAGTTAAAGCTAACAGTCTTCTACCAAACTATTGGATTTGGATATATTGTAATATTTAACTTCCAGTAATGTTGAAAAAGGAGCAGACAATTCTGAATTTTCTTCAGCAAAGAAAAGAAAACAGAACTAGAAGCAATATTGTACAGTCTTGTTTAGATTTGTGAAACCATCTTATAAAGGAAACAGCAAACTTGCATTGTGAAAATTGTACAATTGTAATTTCGCTGTTGGGAATGGAGGCGCCTATGAAATAAGACAGCATGAAAAGCTAATAAACATCAGTTTGCTGCTTCATTATCAACATCTTAGCATGAGCGTGTGATGTTTATAATCATCAAAGAGAACCTTGATGTAATTTGATTAAAGTTCAGTCTACTAAATTTCCTTTAGAAATAAACATTCCTCGGGCACTTGTGTTGCTGTAGATTTGTTTCATACACCTTTTAAGACAGTACAATACCAGAGGATGTGTTAGAAGGAAACAATTCAGTAAAAATAAACACACGAAATACAGATCATCAATGAAAGGGACGTACATAGGAACTAAAAAATACATAGCGGAAATATCAAGGTGTAAGAAGGCTCAAAAGATGCACTTCAGAAGATGCAAGAGTGCAACATATGCATTGTTGATATAAATAATTAAGTTACACCTACTTTACTCACGGTTGTACATGTTGTAAATAGTCATATGTGCATCTGTCTTACAAACGAGGATTTGTTCTGAAATCAGTATTTTTGTCATGATCAGTCAATATTCCTTTACTCTGAGATTGGCAGCTATGCATAAGTCTAAGTCTATAGTCGTGTATAAGGGCACTGTTTATACAAAAGTTAACTTCTTATTTTTAACTACAATTGACGTAAAGTAAATCATTGTTTCGTTTCATAATTTTAAGTATAATATTCTTTTAAGGAAATCTTGAGAATATATTGCGACAGTGTGCATACATTAGCATCAGAGAAAAATCATTTCATGCTACAAGCCATATTTATGTTTGTTATGTTTGATGAGTTCGTGGCTGCTTAATCATAATCATTATCTAGACCTCTAAATAAGAGTTTGCTTTAGAACTCTGAAACATTTTATATAAGTATCAAACGGGATTAGACATGTTACGTTTTCAAGTTTAATTTTATGTTTTAGAATTCCAAGGAAAAACACACATAATGCAGAATAAGAGCATACATTTAAAAAAAAACCCTTAAAAATGGAAAAATTGTGAAATAACTATTGTTCACATATTAAATAAGTGAAAACTTTACGTTAGGTGACTTTGATGTGTCAATTTGAGTTCCATGAATCTGTCATTTACAGGTGAGAGCAATTATCTTGAGTTATGAACCAAATCATAACACACATTGAAGAATGGAATGTGCATAAATCTTTTGGGATATGTTAAGGTTTTTCAAACGTTCATTTAGGGGCAAAAGCAGAAATATTTTTTATTTCATACTGTTTAATTTCCAAACAAATATGGCATGCTAAAATATATGGCAGAAATTATTTTTTAAAAAATTGAATAGAAATTCTAAATTTTAGATGCACAATGGACAAATGATATACATATTTATGTACATATACTTTGAACAGTGTGCAACAATACATTTTAATTGTACAACAAATTTAGTTAACAAAATCATATTAAACGGTCTTTATCAAAGTATAAACAATATTGTCGCATGTTTAATTCCCACCATGATGAGCAAGTGTCATATAATGTTGTTCTGGATCAGTATTAAACATACCACATTGTACATAATACTGTGTCTAATTAAATTGCAACCATGCAGTTGTATGAGCATATTGAAATGACCGGTTCTTTTACAGACAAAACACTTGCATACCAACAGACAAACGGACATTTTTAAGCTCTGATATTCACCATTGACTGCATTGTGTATTAATAGCACATTTATTTCGTGTTGTGTGTTATTTATTTTTTAGTGTTCTTTTACGTTTTGTTTGTGCAAATGTGTCTGTGGCTTTCATCCTGTATGCACCTTTTTGCATTTAGTTACCATCAGTTTCCAGTTAACTTGCTTTGTAACATAGCTATGTGGTAAGTGGTATCTGTACTAACACGATATCACAATTAACCAGGCAGCATTATTTACGGAAATACAAGTAAGAACTTAATTTTAAAATGCAAATTATTATTTAACTTTACACTTTAAGTGCAGTCTCTTATATTCTGTTTGTCTTAAATGAATTAAAATTCATATTTATAATATTATCAACGTATTTGCGTTGCATTTGAACTAAATTAATATTAAGCGGAATTGAGCTGAACGTGTCATGTCATGAAGATAAAACGATAATTTTGAAAACTTAGTGAATTAAGAAAACATAATTACATTTATGAATTCTTATGTTACAGTATTTTAGGTTTAATTTAATGTAGCTAATCATGTCTTCGATATTCTAGTCATATCACATAATGTATGGAATTCATGCATATTACGTGTTGGATAGCGCATTTACTGGGTTGCAATGATACTGTAAAAGTCAGTGATGGTTATATTCACAATGGCTTTAATAATTTAACTTCTTATAGTTCTCGGACTGTTTTAAAAGTATTGAATCGAATGGGGATTAAAATGTACAATGTCATTGATATGGGGAACATTGCATTTATTATTTAAGAAAATAAATTATCCTTTTGCAACATTAGGACAATTCTGAGATGTAGAATTAAAATAAAATATATTTAAACCAGCATCGAATGACATCATAAAGATGCATGTGCATTCCTATAAATAATTAAAGAGATAAAATAGTTAACACAATTTTATTAATACTGAAGGCAGCCCTCACTTTGACCTAGGGTGGCCATTTGTTTGCTTCTATAATAGACAGTCCGATTTTCAACAGTTCTGTACCATGTGTGGTACTTTTAGTCAACCAAAATTACATGTTTTTTATCTTCATTGGTAATATATGTACTGTATTTAACATCGTCAATTTGGAGCTACAAATTCAAAGATTAATTGGACCTATCCATGTGTGTGTCCTCAAAACACCATAATATAGTTTGGGTCAGGAATATATCATGCCTAGGGACCTAATTATCCCTGTCAATAATGAGATAATGTTTGTATGTTTGTATTGTGCATGGCAGGAGAATTTCCGGTTTTGTCAAGTTATGTCGTTGGGCATCCTACTTTGACCATACAAATTGGTTCTTACAGCAACTGATATAACTATCACTAGTTTGCTTATAAGTTTATAACAACTAGAATTTATATAATTTTGAAAGATAGAGAAACATTAACATGCTCAAAATCAACAGTGTTTATTTGCACGGTGGTTATAGTCTGAATGTGGAAAGAATATTAGAATGACTGCATTGTACCTGCTTTAGAAATGATAATTCTCATCGCAACCAGCACTTATTGGATTAAAATATTCTGAACTTGCAAGAAATCATCAAATGAATGCAGACTCATTTACTCATGCAATTAAGAGTTCC
>QKMX01045721.1:0-12179 GCA_003401595.1 Venustaconcha ellipsiformis
GAGAGAGAGAGAGAGAGAGAGAGAGAGAGAGTAAAATGTAAATGCAGGGAGAAAGAACATAAGAGAGTCAAATGCAGCTAAAAAGAGAAATAGAAAGAGAAATGAAAATTTTAATAGAAGAAAAGAAATGCAATATGAATTAAAATTATTAAAAGTGGCAGATGGATATATGCTCCTTACATTCAACATCACATTTTGATGGTAATATTCCACATCTAACGAAAAGAAGTAGATCAATAATTTCATTATTTGGAGAATATAGCAATAGTCATGTCTACTCTTAATTGCTGTTTAAGGAATTATGACTTGGCAGCCGTCGAATATCCACAGTTTTATTAATCGTAAAAGAAACTGGACAAACGTACGTTGAATTTTCAACATGAAAAGAACAGCTATTTTCAATGTGGCTTTCAGCCATGAAGGTTAATCAAGATTATGAAAAACTACCATACATAACATTAGTTGAGGAATTCAATAAATTCATCCCTAGTGATGTCAAAACCTACCTCGAATGGCAAGATGTAAAATCGTTGGAAATACTACTTCAAAAGCAAATTATCATTGATTGACTCACATTTCAATTGTAAATCAGTCTTTCTCACAGCAGTTCTGTAGTAGACAAGAGTCGTTTTCATACGAGAATTTCCACATTTCATTAAGATTGAGATAAACCCTTTTCTTTCTTAATTGCACTCGCTGTAAGTAAAGAGTATATCTTACTTCTGATTGCCATAGACTGAAAAATAAGCAACCTAAGAAATATCATTATTTTCTATGAGGTCAATGTCCCATTCTTGCATTGAAAGCTACGCGTTTGTTTGGACAGGCAAACCACAGTAGGACTTTAATATGCAGAATTATAAACA
This sequence comes from Venustaconcha ellipsiformis, assembly GCA_003401595.1. Taxonomy (NCBI): domain Eukaryota; kingdom Metazoa; phylum Mollusca; class Bivalvia; order Unionida; family Unionidae; genus Venustaconcha; species Venustaconcha ellipsiformis. The sequence continues at coordinate 867 of QKMX01045721.1, forward strand.
ATTCACACCGAAGGGTTTTTAAACACCTTTTAGAGACTGTGCCACTATCGCAATGACAAGTAAAGCTAATCAGAAGATTCGGCTCATCTTCAAAATATTAATACATTTGACGAACCATTTAGCATAATAACTGTTGGATATGTCGCTTTATTACCTAAGATCAAATGAGCCAATCAATAATTGCATGACATATTGTGTGAGTGGATAAGATTTGCAGCGGCACTTCTTTCAGAAACATTTCCCATATCTGACTAAGTGTGATTAAATGTAAAATTCAAAGCTATCATGTATATTTATATTGTGTCTTGAACATTTATCAATTAGTGTGTATTTAAATTCACCTTAGTGCATAGCGAACTTCTGTCCTTAATTGTAGATTATATTTTAAGATAACAATTGCTTGCAAAGAATAGTTTTATTTGAATTCGTGTACAGGACATTGTTTTGCCTCTTTAAAATGATCTGAACTTCATCATTTCTATCAGGCTACTCACTCAATGTAAACAAACATTCCTGACATTGTTTACTACTTCTTGGAAATTAAAGTTGAATATGGCAATCAACCTAATCATCTTTTTGAACCATAGTTTACTTTCAAAATTGTTTACGAGTAACATATTCATTTTTATCTTAACATCTCCCATTATCATTGATTAAAGCTGACTATTTGACACAAAGTAGTTTTAGACTTAATTTGGAAAAAAATTGGAGACAAATTCCATCAACCTGAGAAAATATATGAGTAAACTAAAAGACGGATCCTCGACCAAAAGCGGATTCTAGTCCAGAAACCCCACCACAAAAATATGTGTCACTATGCTGACTCAGTTAGGCAAAGGATAGGGAATTTCCAATGTATTTCCTAGAAAATTCTAGAATCAAGTAAAATATATCGATTTCCAGAACACACCAATCACGTTATTTTTTTATTTATTTTTTTTTTGGCATCAGGCAGAAGATAGACAATTGTCAATGGATTTTCTAGAATAACACTATAAAAGCAGTCAGAATTGTTTTCTAGCCATTGTACTGCTACACGTTCAAGAGAACATCTTCACCAAGCCGATTCTATGCGAAACAGGTAAGAGAAGATATTTTTCTTGAATTTTGTGTTACAAACTAAAACAAATTGTATTTATTCTAGATATTTCTTCACCACGTATATATTTTTAATGATTATTTGTTTTAAATTATTACTAAATAGATTCGAATGTGTGAATCTAAAATAAATCTGAGGTATGTTGCAACTGAATAGACTGCGGTGTGGATATAAACTGCAGTGTGTACGCTGCGAAATTTCATTGCAACTTCTACAAGATATAAAATTTAACAGATCTGCCAGATGTTCTTGTGTGTTAGCAATTATTTTTATCTACGAGTTATCTCCCTTAAAAAACAAGGAACAAAGTTATTGTTAATCATCTGATGGCTCGTACTGGATTATGTTTATCGCTAGAACTGAAAAGGACTAGAAAAAAAAATGATTGGATGACTAATGTATTTGAACATGCGATAAAAAAAATCTGCCTAGATAAAAATTGTATTTTTCACAGAAACATAGTAACCAAATGCTAAAGTATCTATTCCGTTTTTACAATATATTTGTTCATTAAAATTACTTAGTCCACGCTTGATAATCGCATCAGTTTCATGTTTGTGATGATTTGATCCATTAATATATTTGTCTTAATAAAACTGACATTATTATTTCGTGCTGATTTGAAACGTTAAATTGCATTACATTTCTTAATATAACCACCTGGATTTCCACTCGCTACCTTTGTCAGTTTTTAATCATTTAATATGACAGCATATATTTTACTTCAAAGACCAACAAACTCTTTCACTGGCACAAACATACATTTGTGCTAAAATTTACCAATAACTCTTATTCGCATTATTATTAAATCCACTACTAGTTGCATAATCTGATAAATCAAATAATTTTTTTATTATTGTAAATATCCCGATAGATGTTCTCACATTTTATATAATAAACTATCGCATCTGTATCAGTAAATAGCAACTCCTAATCTGGCCAATGCTTTACCGTAAAATTTTCGTGAAAATCATACATCAGCCACTTACTCGTAACAAGTACAACTGCACGAACATAAATAGTTTCATTTAACTTTACATTTGTCTTTCGTTGTTGCATTGAAGCAAGATTTTTTAAAAATATTTTCATTCTGACAAAACCGTCATTGTCAATTTATTTCTGCGATTTATGTCATTAATAATTTTATCGAAACTCTTTTTCAAATATTTTCAATTGTCTTACCGATCAGAGAGTTGGTCATTAACTTGTTTTTTTTTCAAATTCGGTTTCATCCATAGCACGATGTTGAGTATTTAAATCAATTTAATTTGACATTGACCTAGACAGATTAAACTTTAGTACATGATGGACTTTTCTCAGAATCTGGCGAGTATCTACCGCTTGTCTTTTATGAAATTTATCTGGAGATGTACAATGCAATCCACTGCAAGGCATTGGATGTGACAATGACTAACCATACAAATACACAAAATCTAGATAAATAATATGACTGGATGGGAGAATTTTATCATAATATTTTAGACATTTAGTATTAGCTACCGCATATTTTGTTATAACACTAATTCAGTCTCTGATACCTTTTTCAATAAAATTAAATGTATCTATATCTGTTAAGAGATCCAGTTCTGTTTTTCCTGTTTTTGTAGAGCGTCACATTACAGCCCGGGAATAAAATAATACCAAGGATCTAGTCCATAATTAATTCAGCTTATTCGACGAAAACTTTCAAAAACATCTGCTAGTAATAAAACATGTTTTCAAATATTAATCATGGTAATCACGAAATGTTCTGCACTTAAATTTATTACAAATATTTTGAGCGTATTTATGTTCGTCATCTGCAATATCTTCATTTTTGAGCTGCGAGCAAACTTTGTCTTTGCTGGGCAGATAATTTTCATCAAATCTACTCCAGTCATGAAGATACTCACATGGAAAGAAACCTTTTTATGTCAGATGAATATAGTTTTCACCAAAGCAACTTCTCAGATTATTAAAAGTGCTACAACCTTTAACAAAATCATCTGATGATGCTGCCATAAACTGCAGACTGTAAGTAAAATGTAATTTATGTAATTTCTTAGAAGAACTGACATATTATTTTCAAAATTATTTGGTAAATATTTTAATATTTTATCTTAATCTTATTATTTAGTTTTAGTTTAAATTTAATTTCCTCATTGCCAATAACTTCTACAATGATGTGACTTTCACAGCCGCGAAAGTTACGTAAAACAACAGGTATAAAATTTGGTCCATGAAATTTTAAATTTCCGACACTGACCAGTTAAATGATAGTGATCACGAATTTCATCCAAGATTCCGTTTGAGTTTGCCAATGATTTTTCGTGAATATGACATTTAATTTCTTCAGTAAATTAAAGTTCAGATGTTATTTTAATAAGAGCTGTTTTTAATAATCTGTTAGAAATAATATTAACTTCATCTGTAAGAATTTTTAGTAACCATACCGACGGACTTTTAGATTCACTAGCATTACATCTATATAACTTACCCTGACATGAAAACTTATCGTCAAAGCAGCAAACTATTTTATAAGCTTCTACACAAGGAACATGTATTTTTCTTGTACTTCATTTATTATGATCATTTTCTGCACCTGCCACTGTAACGAACAGACACTCAAAATTGTCAGGAATAACGAAAGGTATACTTAGCATTTGATCGTAGTTATTAAATTTTAAGAATTTTTCTTTTTCACTTGGCGTAGTTATTCTTTGAATGTTGATACAGTTTTAATATGTTCCTATAGTTTTTCAGGTTTAAAAGACCCTTGCAAGGATCTCTAACAGAATTATTTCTTCTTCTTTATTTTGTAATAATGTCCTCCAAATAAACTGTTAAAGTATTTTATCCAACAATAATGTCCTTTATAACATAATTAATATATTTTCTTTTGGGTATCAGTGTCTGAAATATACCTCGGATAAACATTTTCTTGCTCATCTTGTCGGAAAAAAATTACTTAAATATTGTTTTCTTTTTCAAACTTGGTCAACTGATTTTCAGACACTGGTAAAGTTATCCATTTAAAATCTACTTCGTCGTTATATGCCAAATACTTTTTAATTTTTTCACTGTGGTCACTCCGAAGATGTATCTTAGACAAATCTGCCGAACGAAAACAGTTGTTATCAATGTTTTTAACATTTATACAGCATTTGTTTTTGTTTTTAATTTTATTAGGGAGTTCAACGTATGAACTACCTCGAAGTATGTTATATCTGGCAGTGTGAAATAAACCTTCATTTATCATTTCAAATTTCCTATCTCACCCAGATGAAGTAAATTCGTCCCATTTTGATTTATTTCTTGTTGTATTTCATCAGCGCTTGTGGCAATATTTGTTCCAGTTAATATTTTTCGTGATTTAGCTTCAATATATAGTATGAAAATTTCGTTACCGCAACTTGTATTTTCAAAACTTAAATCAAGTATATCCTTTTCGGCTGCATGTAATTGTGATAAAATAGTATGATATTGTACTATTAGCTTAATACTTTTGTGAACTGTATTTTATTTACAGGGTGTAAAAGATGATATAAATTTGTGGAGTTTAAATTTTCTAAAACATTTTGATTATCAAATTTGTAACTGCTGTCGTATCCTCTAAAAGCAGCAGTTCTTTTCAGGTTCTCTCATAAGGTTCTTCTTGGCAATATCACGTAATTTCAGCATTGTTATATAATAGTGTAATATCATATCTCTGATTGTTCGTCGATAACTATATAAAATGCTTATAGAAATAATGATAGTAAATCTGAAGACCGCAAACGAGCAAGAGTATTATTACATTCACCCCAAGTACAACTTGTACGCTGGTAATACGATAGGAACCGTGATAAATATCAAATGCCAACTACCGATTGGTAAAGCAACACCAGCATTTTATGAGATTAGAGTTAGGTGATTATGCTGAGAGAACGAAAATATTAAAGAAAGATTTCTTTTACACTTTGTTTTTTGACGAAATTCCAGAAGGATAACGTGTATATCATGTTAACGGCGTGATCACTGATGACAATATTAAAAACTAACCTTTACAAAGTGAGTATCCGCCGCATCTGGTATTTGATTTATACGAGGCAAATATTATAAGGAAATTATTTGAAAAAAAGAAAAACTAAAAAATTGTTGGTTATGAATACTATGGAGTGTCTCACAGTAACTATCAGAGGATAACTAACCGATCAAGTTGGTTATCTTAGCCATCGTTTTGTTGACGAGACGTTTAACGGTCCTATGCTGCCGATGGAATAGTAAGTTCTGCTTTTTCAAGTGAACATAGTGTCTAGATTATCTTTAGATATCATGATTAAGCAATTAGAATTAGATAAAAAATATATTATAATATGGATTTGATGAAACGTCTTCCTGATATTTAAGCCAGCGATCGCGAGCAAGATACTGATTCAGGAAATTTTTCCCACGATTGTATCGCGAACGATAAGTAAGTTGGTTATACAGAAAGTTACATTTTATTTAACAAAGACGAGGAACAAAACGAGATTATATGTGTAGTTGATAAAAAAAATTTACAGCAGACCGACAACTAGTTGATATAACGTAAAATATCATATTACCAAAAGAAAGTTTGAAATTTAATTTTACAGTAGGTGATAATCAATCGTTTTGGAGGCTGAAAATAAACTTTTAAGCCATCAAAATTCCAGACCGACAGAAAAATATAAAATTCGATTGTATATTTGTCAAGATTTTTAACTAAATGACTAGCAAGGACCATTGCACACAGTATCTAATATCGTTATGTAAACCAGTAAAATGTAAATCTATCAAATATAAATACGAACAATTCTACAGAAACATTATTTCACAGTCGATCAAATCGACCAGGTTGGAATCCAACTATTAAATGTATCGCTGCAACCGCGCCACTTAACTAAACTTTCATTGCTTTTTTCCTAAAAACCTTTCTTATAACGAAAACATCTTATTTAGTTTTTTGTAGATCTTGTTCGTAAAAGCTGCCAGTTATAGGTTCACCTAATAAAACATTTAGCGAGTACGAGGTATTATTAAAAGTACTTTGTCAACTATATATACTTCTTCCGTCCAGTTTGGAGTAAATCCTTTTCAAATACTTTTTCCTTCAGAGAAATTCTAACTCGATCACCCACTTCAAACTTGCCTGCGGTACATATATACTTTCGCCAATATCAGATTTTAAATGCGTCATTTGGTGACATTTAGATAGTTCGATGTCTTGTGTTGTTGTATTTGTCAACGGTTTGAGAAAGGCCGTCGATAAAACTATATTGGTTTTTTGCTATCAGATGTTTATATATCAGCTAGTTTAGTGTGCGATTATATCTTTCCACTACGACACTTTTTCCCTCATTTCCGGCAACATATTTTTAATGTTATTTTGTTCTTAAAGCTGCTCAATTTTTTTTTTACAAACTCCGTTTCGAGACCGGTCCAGATTCTGTTTGGTTTTCTTTCAGTACCTGTTATTTTTTGTTTCAATGCATGAGTTATCGGCGTTTCTGTTTTATCCAAAACAGGTACGCTTAAAGCATATTTGTTTAAAACATATGTAATGTTAAACAATGCCAGCATTGATTTGAGCAAGATTTGACACATCAACTAAATCTATCGCCCAGATATCATCAGTGGCATTTGAGACTACCTTACGTCTCGGAAATTATTTTTAAGATTTGTGTAGCTCAGACGATAGCGTCTCCGAGGTTAGATCGTCAAATAATTCTTTTTCAAGTCTAGACTCTCCGAGTTCAAGTTTATATTTTGCTCCTATCATTCCTTCAACAAATCTTCTATCAAAACGTACTCGTACAGGTTCCATATCCCGTAATTCGTCAAACACTTTTTATCACAATCTGATTTTGAGCTTTCTCCACAAATGTTATCAGCACGTTTAATATCAAGATAACGTATATCATTGAGATTTGCTACTGCTTCAACTGGATTATGAGGCTGTTGTCCTGGCAATGAATTATTGTTCTCGTCAAGTTGTTTATCAAAAGAGGACCAGTATACTTATGGACATGCAATGTCCAACCGCCTTTTGGTTTTGTTCATTGGCCAATCAATTTGTGAATGTCAGATCCACTGCCAATGACCTCAAGGCGATTCCATGATTTACCTTGTTTGATGCAAATATCTTTATCACAATTGCAGCTGCATTTCATATTATTTTATTATGTTTTATTAATATTATTAATCGATTAATCAACAAATAAAATAACATTATATATCTAGATCCTTTCATAAACATACTTTCCTTTCTACCAAAAATAACACAAATACTTTGTAGCATTATTCTATATATTGTTTATTTTTCTCATCCTATTGTCTGTTTTAATATTACACTTGAGACAGTATGTTGATATTTTTTATATTCCTTGATTACACAACCTAACTGCAAAGTCGTCGTTTGCGTGAGGATGTTGCTTAACAAATTGTAATGATTATATTTACTGCATTACACTAGGTATTTCACTAATATGTTTACTACATTACATGAATATAGTTACTCCATTGCTTTAGTATGCAATAAACCACATGAGTATATTAACTACATTGTTTAAGTACACCACACATTGCGTGAGTACATTTCTACATTAAGTAAGCATGACATTACTACATTGTTTAAGTACATAATATATCGGATGAGAATATTTACTAACAGTGTTGAAGTATACAATATATCACATGAAAATATTTATTACACTGTTTATGTACACCATCCATGTATTACTATATTGTGTATATTAAAATGGACATTATGAATAGTATGGATGAAATCATGAGTGTTTTTCGTTCTGGGAATTAATCCACAGTTGTTGGTAGTCTATACATGTTTTATCAAGAGTAAATGTAAAATAAAATTTCAAGATTTAAATATATTTGTTTGAATCGGATTTTTCGGGCAGTTTAAGAAATTTAGTTATAAATATAATACAACTAGTTTCGCAGTTTCAGAATAGGTCATAACTGAGAGATATACAAAGTGCCTTTTCGGACATAAAATTAGTTGAGTTATGCATTGATCTCCCTTATCATTGGGTATTCTTTAAACTTGAAATGAGTTCAAGGTCCAATGAGCTCAAAGCGAGTATTTACAACATTTTTTCACGATACAGATTGTACTTTGAACATACGGTGTACCAGTATCACTTCGATCTCATTAGATTTTGCCCTATCATGTGTATCAACAATAAGGTGAACGATTATATTTGATAAGAGAGTCGCTCTTCAATCCAATGCATTTGCCACGCAATTATCTGTATTAAAATACCCTGCTATAATATGTAAAAGTGACTATACATGGATGAGTTATATTGTACAGCGTTACCAGGCAATGTATGTATTTTTAGCCTTAGGTTGCAGGGGATAGTTTCGTAAATTGGTCATGTCAACTATTTTTACTTAAGGCTATATCCTGAGAATGTAGCATATATATTTTGACTTATATTATTAGATATGGGAAAGTAATGGGGATTATAATGCATCTCAATGTTGTTGTTAATCTGATTGTAACTAACAAGCCTTGGTTGGATCGGAAAGTCAATGCTATTAAAAATAAGTCCCTGATTTATACCCAGACTGTGCAGTTACTAGAGCTATGGCAAGGAAAGATCTTAAGAATGATTTTGTTAAGGAAAGTATTCCTTTAGCTGACAAGTATATTGGTTAGGCTTTTGATGAGTTCACTTTCACTCCTTGCTTGGATCAATCAAAAGTTATTCATTACAATTATCCTCTTTTAACTACTCATTGTCTTTATTCTACTCTGGGTGACAAATGACTGTCATCACTTATCGTGGAACAGGAAAATATTTCTGAGATCTTTTTCTTTCAAGCGGCCTGAAAAGAACATTTAGTAACAATTCGGAATTTCTTTCTCAGACTCATTGATCCAAAAATGTGCTCTGCCATGATTGTTTAACATTTCAAGGACATATCGTGGAACATGGACAAGTCAAACCTATCGATGGTTATATCTGAAACCCCTGTGCCTGTCAGTAAAATGCGAAAGATGCGATTGTTAGTTATGGCTGGATACGATCGAAATAGTTTTCCAATTTGTATTACTGCTTAGTCCCTGAAAAAATTTATTGAGCAAACAAAAACTATGTTTCTTTGGACTGAAAATATCAGGATGCTTTTGATATGTTAAAGGTCATACATGTGCACCCATTCTTGCAGCTCAAAATGTCAATCATTTATATTGTCTGTTTATGCAAGTACTGTCGGGATTGGTGCAGAATTGTTTCAAGAAGATAGAAATGGTGTTGATCATCCAGTGTACTACTTTTCTAAGAAATTAAATAAGTACAATACCTAAAGTATCATAAAAATATTATCCTATGTTGTTCTAGAAGGTGACCACCTCATCCTCATAAAGAAATATGGTTTGCGCCCTTAACTAACATATTTTTGAGATGAACTATCCAGTTGGACTTTAAATCTTCGACACTTAAAGTTGTCTTGTTCTGAACACTTTGAGCTGAATTTTTATTTCATGGAATTATCGACTCTTTCCCGGGAAAATACTAGTGCTCATACAGATATTATTGGACAAGCAAATTTATCAAATATATTCACAAATTATTAACTGGAATCTTATTTATGTAAGTCAACAGGGAACTGTTGACACGAAAACACTTTGAAGGTCACGACATACCTCATCACCCCTCATGTTTATTTCCTCGGGACTCGAAGACAGATTCATTTAGAACTTGTCAATGATAGAGCTTCTATTTATAATTCTTGGATTTATTTTGAATTTGATTAATACACATTAAGTCCTTTTTATAATTTTTACCTTGTTTTTCTAGGTAAAAAGATATTCCGTAAAGTTTGCAAAGCTTGCTGTCTTCACTCTTTTCTTGTCACTAAACACGTATCCAATCATATGTACCATTTTGGCTTCACTTGTATATTTGTATTATTTGTTTAAAACTAGGCATGCGGGTGTAAAATTATATTTGTGGATAAAAACTGTAACATGCAATCGAAAGAAATACTGCTGGTTTTATTGGCACTGTCATCCAGGTCTATGACAAATTTTATTCCTTTTAACTTATATAACTAGAATTAATCTAATAGCTTCATGTTAGTCTTGTTTGAGAGAGAATGACTGCATTATATGTCAAATATATATTTCAGTACTTCGTACTTTCAGATTTACAATAATTTCTTTCAAGTTAGTCGTTGCTTTTAGATACAAAGCAATATAAATTCAATTATATTTCCTCAGTTACATTACACTTATTGTTTGCGGTCGGATGAAATATTAATTGAGCAAAGTAGTTAATTCATTGTGAGCATGCATAAAGAATATTATTACATTCGTACATATGTGTTCATCATAAATTACACGGCTTAGTATTTATTTTTTAGCCGCGTTCTGCGATTTGTCAAACCCGGAAATTTTGTATTGCCCAGATACTGCGGTCAGTGCTGACCTTATTTCGAAGGAAATGTAAGGTTTTCTCATTTGAAAGTAGCACTCTCATGATATTCTCTCTACCAAGAACACAGAGTCGGAGCTATCAATGATTTGTACAAACTCAAATGACAATGCAACAAATATTAAATGACTTTTACGCATTTACTACTTTGTTCGCATAGAGTATTTCTGCAAATTCTAAAAGATTATCATTCTAATAATCACGTATTGTATTACACAACTGGTGAAAATGTCAGAATTAAAGGTTAAGTTCTGACCGAAGCTTAAGTAACATATCTAAATTTAGAAACTGAAATATATTCAGCTCTCAATTCTGACTGAAATTTGGATAAGTTCGTGATATTGTGTCATGACATTTGTGGCCCTGAAGATAAGAAGACCTATATAAACGATATGATTCAACACGAATTGTCACACGGGTCTTGTATCTAACTCTCTCGAGTAACAAAATGAAGAGCATCATCCTACTTGCTGCTATCATCGGTCTGTCTTACGAGGTATGTACGAATGATATAATAATACGTCTAGTCTTATGTACACTGGAGAATTGTCTTTGCCTATCAACAATTTTATGTAGCGATTTCTGCCTTCTTAAAACTGAATAATCAGGAAATCATGTTTTTTGTTAGGCGATAAATCAAATCGTAAAAGTTGTTTTCGTTAGAACGTAAATAATATTGATGACTGTAACGTTACGATTATTGTCTTAATTTTTATTCAATATAACATACAGTGTACGATGAGGATCCATTCAATTGTTAAGACTTATATATAT
>QKMX01045724.1:0-12981 GCA_003401595.1 Venustaconcha ellipsiformis
CCTCCACCATTAATACTGGCCACCATGTATAGCCTATCTGAAAATGGCGTTAAACCCTACAACAACAACACTAGCAGGATTCAATGCAAGTGGTCTTGTTTCAGGGTGGGGGGTGGGCTTGATATCAGGGTTCTGCCTGTGCAGTTGCATTTAATGTTTAATAAATTAGCATTTGGCATGTTAGAAGACACTATTTGCCAATAGAGATATAAACTCAAGTTTGCTGCTGAGTGGTGATTGCTTTATACAGGTATGACACTATGGTAACCTGAGGGAAGGCAATCAGTCTGTTTTTTGTCATCCAGGGTAGTAAAGCAGAGGAATATCTTAGAGTTTCGATTGTTAAAAAATAATTGGTTTCTTTACAGAGTTGGCCAGTTATTGTTGGCCAGTGTTTTACTGTATAAAAAATATACATGATGATTTTATAGGTTTTGGTGTGGAACAACTGAGGGATGAATCATATGACACATACTGGCAGTCGGATGGCCCCCAGCCACATCTCATTAATATCCAGTTTCGCAGGAAGACCACAATCAAAGATGTCTGTCTCTACACAGATTACAAGGCAGATGAAAGCTACACACCCAATAGGTGGGAGCTGACACAAGTACAAGTATTGTTGGCTTGATTACGATTTGAATATTTTACCTGCATTAAAAAAATATTGAATGTCATGCACTATCTTTATTTGGGACTTTGTTTGCAGTCCTTTGAAATGTTTTGTCCAAAATAACAATGTATAGTACATGGATTCTGAATTTTTCCTTGGGTTATTTGAAAGAGGAATGGTTTCAAAAAGGTGTTATTATTTCAAATTATTGTACAGTACTTTTATGTTTCCTTTTTAAAAACAGATTTTCCTTTTACCACAGTTTGTGGCATAATGTGTATTTTTAAATGGAGGAAGAATGGAAACCTGAAAATATCAAACCATGGATGAACAGCCACTATTCTTCACAGTCATTTGAACTGCAAGGGGATCAACCTTGGACTGCAAAAGCATGGAGAAACTGTATAACCTATTTCTTAATTCGGGATGATATGAGATGGTGAAGTTGAAAAAATTGCTAGTTTTTATTCTATTGATGTGGAGACATGGTTGCTAATGGTTAGTGTGCTGAACTTGTGACTGAAATGGTGCATGTTTGAAATCATTCTGTCAGATCTGCCTGGCTTGGCTACCATGGGGTGTCTGTGTGCAAGGGACATTACTCTGATTGCCATGGCACTAAATAACCTGTTGCTATTGCAGTGCTGTAAAACACAAAACCAAAACTTTTTCAGCATGCTTTTTACATTCATGACATAGGTTCACTCCATGATGAGAAATCACATTTCCATCATTTTCTTCAACTCAATTGAAAGGTGCACAAAGTTTTCAAAATAAGTCCACGGACAAGCAACATTGTATTTATTGCCTGCCATAGTTTAGATAAGTTTTAGTTGACTTTTCATTCAACCTTTCAACATTTCGCCTTCGTTTTACTAGATCCATCTAGATGCATTTCCAAGAAAATTTATTGTAGTTGCGCATAATGGTTTCAAGAAGTCTAATAATTATTTCAAAACATTTTTCTGCTTTGATTGGTTGTATCCATGGAAACTGTGGCTGGTTGCAGTCATAATTAATTAATTACATAAATATACAATACACTCATATGTTAATCACTGGTAAGTATGATTGGTGCTTGTGCAAACACTGCTCAGACAAAATGGAAACTACAGCTATTAAAATTACAGGCTACAATATACTTGTCTATGGACAAGGTAATCTTGCAAAAATTACTTGTCTGTAAGAAAAACTTTCAGACTTTTGACAATACAGACAATGGATTTCTATACCCTATGTTTTGTGATACTATAACAAGTTTGAAAAAAATAATTTAAAAGATGTTAGGGTGCATATTTCTTTTTTTTCTTCAGAATCTCTATACGTGCAGGGACGCAGTTCAATGATCTGGTTGAGATAGAGCAGGTGGAGTTGTGTGAGCCAGTAGGCTGGGTCTGTGTTAACTTGAAGGATGTTAATGAAAAACCCATCAGGACATTCATGATTCAGATAGCAGTATTATCCAACCATCAGAATGGCAGAGACACTCACATCAGAAGGATAAAAATCCGGTCTGCTATCAAGGACTTCTCTGCTTCAAAGTTCCCAAAGTTCACCAGCCCAGAATTCATTCAGTATTCGCAAATTAGATAAGATATACAGATGTTATCTTTTTTTTTTTGTCTCTATGACTAGAGCTTAATGATCCACAGCGTCAGTAGGGAATAGAATAGCTTCTTCATCTGTGTTAAGATAACCAGCCTTACATTGGCCATGGTGAAAACTGTTCTAATGGAAGTATAAAATATAACAGACTATCTTAGAAGAAGCAATAACTTTTTAAAAAAAGTTATACATTTTGTCATTTATAGTGTGGTATAAATCTGGGGATGACAATTCTGCTATTGACTTCTAGCCAAGCATGGAGTTTTATGGGAAAAGAAGGACTTGGAATTTGAAATTGTTCTCTTTTTTATGTAGAACAATTAGGTATATGTATATTATGTATAGTATGTTATTCATTCATAATTGATTAAAATTTATAAAAAAAAAACCATCAGTTTGACATTTTTGCACTTAATTTTAGAGGAGTATCCTGGCTTCAGATTTGTTCCATCGATACTAATCTGACACCATTACTAACAAGTGTTGTTATACTTTTCTTTTATACCTAATTTGAAAGATACAAAGCTTGGTTGATGTATGTCATGGAGAACTAATGTTATTTTGTAGAAACAAATTTTATTTTGTTAGTAACAGGGACCTTGACTTTTGACCTATCAAAAATGAGTTGGGTTCTTCCTCACACCAGTTGCAAGCCATCCACATAGTTGGTAACTGTAGATGATGAGAACTCAGGTTACTGTGCAGAAACCCTTTTTATTCTTTCAGTGACAGTGATACATATGACCTTTTCATCCAGAAATTGATAGGGTTCTTCCTTACACCAAGTGCAGGCAAAGTTTGGTAATGCATGATCAAAATTGAGTAAGAGTTTGATAGTGACCAAGACCCATACATATTAATGAGGCAATCTTAACAGATTGGTTTACCTTTTTCCCTCCCCATAGGTTTTTCTTATCCGAATTTGGTCAGATTTGGAATATATGCTTATATCATTATCAGAAATGTCCAATATTGAGCAAAATCCATGCATGTTAATTATGTGAATTTGCATCTCACTGAGCTTATTACAACTCTGAAGACCATATTTCTACTATGGTTTCAATGTTTATATAATTAAAATCTCAGAAAAATTCAATAATGAAGGAGAACCTTTCATGTTAATTATGTGATCTGGTATCTGATTATTACATTGTCTTTTGATTTGGATCAAATATATGTTTTATCTTCAGGATCTTGTTCTTTTACATAATGAGTGAAATATTCATATTAATGAGGTGATCTTTCATTTGATTGGCTGAACTTGTTACTACTCTGAAAGCCAAATTTGTCATCTAATGTTGACCAGACCTAGAATATATGCTTATATCATTAGGAACCTTTTCAGTAATGGGAAAGATTGATGCATATTAATGAGGTGATCTTGCATCTGACTGACAGGGATTCTTGCTGCTCATGAAGCCATATTTTTCATGTTTGGTTTATTATTGTCCAGATCTTGGATAACTTTGATTATGAGAAAGAGATTGTGTGTATTAATGATGCTTTCATCTTTAGAAACAATTTTTCAAGATAAAGTAAAATAGGTAAAATCTACAGATGCCATGTTTGAGAGACAGTTTACATAGTATGTGTTATTATAATACTACATAAGCCACCTTGGCGAGATCATTATATTCAGTATCAACTTGTAAAATGGATGAAGGATTGAAAATTAGTAAATTCAACTTGTTCTCAGCATTGACTTATGAAACAGCCCCAAACTTATCAACATGTTCACTACTGATATTATTAATAATTTGATCATAGCTATTTATATATCCTATGCAATCATGTCACTCCTAATATCTTAAAACAACATATACACATACATGGAAATTTAGTTGTAGATAATCACTTTAACTAACAGTAATGAATAAAATTAACAAAAATTATAGATATACATAACAACATCTAGGAAACTATAATACTGTATGGGTTTCATACAACGAAAAAAGTTGATTGGTTGTACCATTAGGAATGGCAGACAATTTCAAATAGGCCATTATAAGTATATTATTCTGGATAGGGATAGGGTCTTATAAATTATATTTTAAATTAGCTCAGAGTAGATTTTTTCTCTCACCAAAAAATCTGATGGAAAAAATTTATAAAATTCAAATATAAAATGTTATTATGTTTTTTTAAATTTGATGCATCATTTTTTGATATAAAGTTAAGAAACTAAAGTTAAAATTAGTGCCACAAAATGAGTTTGCATTCGATATAACCTTGAACCTTAAAGAGCACAGCACTAGAAAGTCAAGGTAAACTACCCCCCAGTATCTTCATCAGCATCCACACAGATTAAAATATACATCAATGAATATCAATCATTCTTCTTGGTCCTCGACAACAGTTTGGAGTTTAATAGCACCTATCTGATGGGGAAGAGGCAAACCTTTTACGTTGATGTAGATTAGCTGTAAATGTTTGGTTAAATTTTTGTGTTTAGCTCTATTTTTGCAGTGTATAAATGGCTGTTCCTGGAAATTTTATGAATCTCATTGAATGATAATGAGAACTAAGTCCTTGTCACATAAGTAGGTAATTGTTGTTTCTATTTGGTGGGTTATTTATTTTTCAAACTCTAGTCATGCTAGAATCAAATCAGAAAAATGTATGCATCTCTGTTAGTAGCATTCCCTTACCACAGTGGAAGGTTGCAGTAATCTACAATTAACATTTTGCTATAGTAATAGTAATATTGTGTTTAGCTCATAACCAGATAGGTTATAAGAACCCTGTATACATATCAGTCATACAAAAATTTATCAAACTTGGTGTGGGAGTTCATTTTGAAGATTACTACACCTTGGCCACAAAAGTAGGTCACAATGACTAATTTTATACAGAACCAAGTTCAGCCTCAGGCACTATTCATGCCAGAATCATCAAATTAAATGACTGTGTCTCTGTTGGTACTAAACCCTTAAAACGAAGGAAGGCAAGTTCGACCTATATTTCATGATTTACTTTTATAAAGTTTTTGTATTTGGCTCATCACCACATTCTTTTATCTCCTGTATAATATTATATCCAGAATTATGAAACTTTGTGAGAGGATGCACTTTGCTGTGATTTACTGTAAATTGATATAAAATATTGATGAGTTGACTGCATGCTGCATGTTTTTCATGTAACACCTCACCTGTAATTAAGGTAATTCTTGATGCATTAACTTTGAAATGCTGGTTGTCACTCAAAGCCTTTGACTTTCAGCTAGTAAATTCTGGATTCTTGATGCTTTGATTTTATAGCTTAATGTGTTGAACTCGCAATTGGAAGGGTATGTGTTATGATGCTACCATGGACCAGCCTTGGTCAGCAACCATGTAGTTTTCCTTGTGCAAGGAACTTTACTCAGATTGCATCAGCACAAAATAGCTTACTTGTCTTGGTATGCTGTAAAGCACCAAACCAAACCAAAACCAAACTTTTTTATGCCCTGCCACAGTAGGTATGTAAATGAGTGGGTGGTTGGATAGGTAGATGGGTGGTTGGGAAGGTAGCTGGTTGGTTTCATAATATCAGCACAATACTGGGTATATACTGTAAATTAAAAATAGTTGAATTAATGACTAAAACTCCCCTGTTGAGAAAATAACTATTACAAAAGACATCTTTAGTCAGAATTGCTGCCCAGATCACTCTACTCTGAATATATATTCCACATTATAATGTTTATGATGGCTACTGAAGACCCCAAATCAAAGAAAGTAATACAAAAATGTAGTACTTATCCATGCTAATTTATGATTATACAGTATACACATCAAGGACGATGAATTGCACAATCAATCCAGTTGATGTGGACAGAGGGACAAGAGTTAAGTGCCTTTAGTCAGGTGGACTTCCCCAAGTCTTGTTAAAATCCACCCAGTCTAGTGGAAGTCCATCGTGGATTTTTTAACAGCCATATTGGGTTTTATTGTACTCTTTGCTGGTTCTGTTGTATTTGCTCCATGAGGCTAAACACTAAACAAACAGATGGGAGAAACCCCAGCACTGTAAACCAATCATGTTAGATGTCAATTTCATACCTTTACTTGCACAACCAATATGGTTACTTTTTTTGTGGTATTTTTCAGTGGCTTAGCTAGGGATACACAAAGATGAATACATGTTTGTACAGATAAAGGTATGAAACTGTTTCTCTTTAATGTCCATACTATTTTCAAAACCCTTGTAAAGAAATTATTGAAAGCAGCATACAAATACCTATATCCATATGCTTAGGAAATGACTGATTATTTAAGAGTATGCTAATAAATGTGCCTAATTCGTTTACATAGTTATAACAGCTGATTACTTTTGTTTTGGTGTTCTTGCCATAAATGAAGTGATTTTTACAAAACAAGGTTTCTTTTTTCGTTTTTTTCAAGCACCTGCTAAAGATTAACATTTTTTTTTTAAGTCAGCCACTACTTTTTATCAATTACCTGTCAGAAAGGTGTTGAGCTTCGTGTAATTTTTTTAGCACCAGTGAGTAAAAAGAAACATTAACTTCTGAATAAAAATGTTTTTTGT
The DNA here is from genome assembly GCA_003401595.1 of Venustaconcha ellipsiformis. Taxonomy (NCBI): domain Eukaryota; kingdom Metazoa; phylum Mollusca; class Bivalvia; order Unionida; family Unionidae; genus Venustaconcha; species Venustaconcha ellipsiformis. The sequence goes on from QKMX01045724.1 coordinate 6,746, forward strand.
CATTTGTGGAAAAATGAATTTTGGACATAATGTGGCCTGAGACATATAACCAGTTTCTAGCAGTATATAATACCATTGTATTCTCCCCATTAATCTTTAAATGCAGTGCATATAATACAAGTCTATCACAGCAGCACAAAATCATGACAAGTTTATAAAAGCTATATTACACTACAGGCTTTCTTTTGTTTGAAGTGAATTTTCTTTGTAATATAAGTATAAAATGAGAATTTTGCAGCACAATCAATGTTACCAAGAGCTTTTATTGCAAACTTGGAAACAGACATTGATATTAAAAGAGTGTTCATTTTTTAATGTGCTCTAAATATGTTCTTCTGACATAATTTAGAAACAAAATTTGATTCTGCTCTTTATTTATAATAACAAATAAACTTGATTAGAAATTAATTTTGTATTGAACTAGAATTATTTAATGAACTGGGTTATTAACTTGCTATTAATGTGTTTCTGTATTTTCTATTGTCAAATCTGGTTATAATAAACATGTACAAATACAGATATTTCATACATTGAAAATTATGCTAGTGAATATTACTGCAATAATCAAAGTGAACACAGTGAAGTGACAATATTCATGATGACCTTAAAATTAATATGAATGGCTCAAAATCAACAGGAAATAATTGAGATTTACAAAGTTTGAAGTCAATTCCTCTTTCACCTCCAGCTTGGAGTAATTCAAGTTCTACCAGGGACACCTGTTTAAAGCCATTATAAGTATAAATCCACATACTAATAGCAAGTAATTAGAGATAGATTGTAAAGCCTTGGCAAACACATCGCTAAGCAATTTCTGGCAATATATCAGGCATTATTGATAGATATGTGTTCAGGGTTTTTGCACTACAAGTTAAACTGGGGGTGGGAGAGTGTGTGATCAAGAATTTACAAAATCAAATCAACTAAACTTAATAGTAGGCATTACAGTTGAACAAAAGATGGTAATGATAGGAAGGATATCCAAGAGAAATTAACTGCTAATGTAACATGAAAATAACGATATTCTCCCCACCCCATCTACACATACCAACTGGCCCCTTCCTTTTCTCTATGGTTTGTACATGTATATCTTCAGGAAGTTGACCTTCCATTATTACTGCTTTAATTCAACTACCCACCACAAGTCCAAAGTTTGTTCATGTGACTTGAAGCATTGTCTTGGTTCCCAAAGATTAAGCGCTGTTATGGACATCATTTCAGTAATTTCATACTGTTAGCCAAATCGCTCAACCCTATATACATATGCATTTGGTCATGTTTTTGGCAATAAAATGTTTTATCTGTATTTACATCAACTTCTTAAAAAAGGATAATTGGATCAGAATGTAACAAACCAGTAACTAAACTGATAAACAATGTTCATTAGCCACCTAGGAACACTTTTACAGTATTTTTCATTTGGACTGAAAAAATGTACTGTACCGAATAAATTGTACCTGCACCAACTGAAAATAATGCATACAAGTTTATCTCCTATTGAATATATTTAAGTGATTACACTTTTTCATCACTTTCACCCATCCATTTGGTAATATTAGACTTCTCAGATGACCAAAGCTGCAATCATTAGTTTTAAATTGTTGGTGACAGAATGTAGTATCACATGATTCATCAAGTCAGTAGGTAAACATTAAATGGAAACACATCTATACAAAATGTCTAGAGGCTGAACTATTAGTAGTTGTATTTTGGATAGTGTTGCATGTTTCATGATGTGAGAAAAGGTTAAGCAATATTAAAAGTGACTTTGGAGAACAAAAATAAATCACACCATTTGTCATTTTTCTTTTAATAATGGAATAAAACCTGCTAATACTTGGGATTGATTTCTTTTTACTTTTGATTGTTTAAAAGCAGAATCTTTATTTCCTTAATATTACTGTCATCCAATTCTGTGTCTTTTGTGAAGCACCTAAAAAGTCTCAGGATTCTATGTTCAGAAATTTGTCTTTCTTGCAATACATTGCAATTCACATACATTTTAATTGGCGAGTCTTTGAATATTACAGAACTATGACATGGACAATCCATGATGACCACTACATCAGTGTGAGACAGAAAGCATGAATGGATTATGGTCCAGTGGGGAATGTAGATTTGCTGTAATTTAAGACGCTAGTACTGAACATGCATAACTGGATATAACTACCACCACCAAAAGAAAGAAATAAAAAAAATTAAGAAAGACTTCATATGGTCAGACCATATCCATATGACCAAGCTACAGATTTTTAGGTTACTGTATTTGGGAAAATATGAATGAAGTTTTGTCAGATGAATACTGCATGACCTGACCCGTGGGAGTGAAGTGTCCATCTGAGAAAATGAGTTCATATTTTCCCATACAAATGCAGCAGTCTTTTCATTATATACTCATTTTCTTACTCTATTTAAAGGCTAAATTATAAAAAATACACAAGAAAAAAGTAACTGAATTTTTAAAAAAAAAATAAATACACAACTGTAAATTCATCAATGCATAATATTAATGCACTCAATACTGCCAAGAGAAATTTAGTCACATGCTTGACATCACTTTAAAAAAAGAATTGTCATTTTGGACTATTTAAAATTTAAATTTGGAGTCATATTGTGAATGAATGCACATTGCAGCATCTTTTCCAGTTGGTCTGGAATGAATGGATTTTGCTTTTTTTGTCAATTGTACTCAATTCCAGCCAGTTATAGACTAAATTTAACTTGTGTCAATTCCAAATGAAGTACATGTGATTTTTAGCAGGACTCTGCATGTGTCTCTCTGTTGTGTCATTTAATGTTTGGAATCATAATGTCAGAAAAAATCTGAACTCTTGCAATTGTAATTATTGAAAATATGCTTTGAAATATCACATTTATTTCATTTTGAGTGCAGTAAGGAGCATGTTATTGCAGATGGAATGTAGTTAAAATTACAATTTCAGTAAAAATTTAAAAATGTGTAATCAAGCTTTAGAACCCATGATAAAGTTCATGAAATTCGGATTTGAATAATTAAGAATTTACATTTTGAGGAATTTCAAGATGAAAAAATATGTGTATTTTTTGCCATTCTTATTACCAGCTAAAGAAGACATATTTATGTCTGGTCGAATGCTCCTTGTATGGACTTAAGCTATGTTACGACCTGTCTGGCATCTATCACTTGCCTAAATCCAAAACATTGTGTCAACAAAGTTAACATGAATAACTGCAAAGCAGCTCGTGTGACAATCCATTCAGCCAGCAAAAATAAGAATTCTTCATCATCTTGGCTTATCGGCTATGAGGCCCTTACTTTTCTAACAAAACCTTCAGTTGCACATCTTTCCAATGAATATAGTACTTTCACTTATGAGAGATGTGATAGCCCTTGCCCTCTGCATGCTTTTCTATGCTATTTTTTATATACCCCAGAGCGCACTATTCATAGTCTGAATGATGTCATCAAGGAAAGGTAACAAACATTTCTCCTAAATAACTGTTTAAATGATCTGATGGTTATTTATTATAATGCATCTCATGTTTCTTGTGGACACTACAAATACTACATTCATTTGCTTGTCTGGAAGTTTCATTTATGACTGAGTAATCTTGTCCACTGTATTATCTCTACTTTCAAATAGACAAAACAACTTCTTTGGTTCATTCATAAACAAATCTAATAAACTAAAACTAAGAGTCAACTTCATGGGTGTATATAGTTTGTTTACAAAGTAGTTCCTAATACACGATACTATTTTTAGGCACATACATTGCTAATTTGCGTGCAATATCAAGGTGTTCAGTGTTGTAGAATACTGCACGATTCTGACAATGTAAAGTTAATGGATAAAAAAAAAAAAAGAGCATACAAGTACACACATGTAGTACAGATCTTACCTGTACAGCCCAAATATAACTGGATGTTAACATATGCATAATTCATGGAAATGTAACAGACTGTAACGGAGGGAAAAGCATCAGAACAGTAGTCATAACTGTCTTTCAAGAAAAATTTTAATAGATTAAAATTTTGGACAGCTTATTTATTACTAAAAAGGGTATATCAGTGCTTCAAAATGTTTATTTCTTTAAAACACATTGCAGCATCTACCAATTCATTTCTAATACATGCAAAAACAAATATTTTCATGGCATAAGAATGAGAAAATCAGTAAGTCTGCCATTTTTATTCAAGCATGACTGTGTACACTGCTGGTGACATACTTTGTAAAAAGATTTAAAAAAACATATCCACCTGTAAAAGATAATTATAGAATTCATCACTATCAATGTCCCAAAAAGAATTTAACTGATTTTCAGATGTAACTGCAATATTGAATCAGAACAATTTGTACAAATGTTAAAGCTCATCATGTTTTGTCAAACTCTACAACAAAACCAAGCCTTTTAAAAAAAATGTATTTATATTTTTAATAACAGTGGTCATATTCATGTCACAAATGGCAAAATTTGTATAAGAGTTTGAAGACATCCAGTGGTGTACTGGGGGAGGGGGGAATCAGGCCACACCAGGTGACGGCCAGAAGTGGGGGGCATTGGAAGAGTTGAAATACCAGTACAAGTTTTAATTTCAGACAAAATGAAAATGTTTACATGCAAACATAATATATTTTTCTGTGTATTCATGTTTTAAAATTATTTGTGTGGCTGCTAAAGGAAGGATCCACCCCGGGTGCCAAATACTTTAGGCACACCCCTGAAGTCATCTATGATGCCAGGGTGCTTCCTATCAGTTTGTTCAAATTCTTTCAGGTGGTTGTTTTAGAAGAAATATTCAGATTTTTAGGTTTTACAGGATGTAGGACGAAAATGAAATGAGTACAAGTACTGGATGTCCTGCAGAAAAATTATCTTGACAAGTGTATCTACTTGACAGACTTGTATCTGACTACATTTTCAGGCCATCATTAATATTACAGGAAATACATTTCTTCATCTCAAGTCAGTTACTGTAAACGAATCCAAATACTTCCCTAAAACATTACTTGACAGGGTCACAACTAGGAATATATATTACTGAATTGTTTGTTATCCTTGAAATTTTTATTTTGCTCTTAACAATATTCAAAGCAACTAATAAACTTTCTTTTTAAGCTGTATGATTATGTGGCCTATATAAATTCAACTCTTTTTTTTTTTTTTCCTGATCAGTACAACTACCTGAAACAATATTTCAAAAGACAGTGGTAAATGTCGTTTTACCTTGCATTACATAATGGGTGTCTTACAGCTTCTGGGCATTCATTCATTTGTGGAGGGATGGTGATTTGGTAAAAAAAAAAAAAAAAACCACGTATCTATGTGATTTTTTTTCCCCAAGTATTTAAAGGCAGCAGAGATGGACACTGAAAAGGATGCCCAGTGTTCTTATTCAATAAATTTCAAAGTTTTAATACTTTTTTTTTCTTCGTAAATTACATTCAGCATTGCATCTAACTTTAATAGTATATATGAAACCTTTCAAGAAAATATAAAAGAAATCTAATAAATATTAACCCACACTATGAGAGGCAACTGCAGTCACATAGATACCAACTTGTAGGAGTGGTCATGGTTGCTAGGTTCCATCTAAATAGCAGCTTATCAGACTGGCCACGGTTGCTAGGTTCTACCTAGATAGCAGCTTATCAGAGAGGCATTGGTTGCATGGTTCCTATACTGGTGAGCTGAGCATAGTCAATATCTTAACTGTTTCTGATCTTGATGTTTTATTGTAATATGGCTACATATATCCTCCCATTATTATTTATTATCATACATTTCCTGTTAAGACAAGTATAGAGTACAGAGAAACAAATAACACCAAGATCATAATTTCAATGTTTTACAAAGTAATAATATGCAGCCTTTAGAAAAATTGTTTTTGTAAGAAAAGAAGACTATTTATGGTAACATTAATTGAAATGCTTTGGAAAAATAGTAAATTTATGGAATGCCTAAAAGCCTGGTGCAATTAACTTTTTGAGAAAGTTACACATGCTAGGAATGCTGTATATTAATAAAAATACAATGCATTCTAAATACAATATGTAACAAAATAGCCTTGCACATTCTTCTTATCCCAGAATATGCGATAATTAAGATCAAACACTAAAACTAGCTATGTACTTAGCATAGATAATAAATAAATAGAGATGTACAATAAAGTGATATAATTTCAGTTTCATGAATATGGTACATATGTACAACTTGGTCAAACACTTCTTTCATTATATATATATATATATATATAT